>JBBPBX010112523.1:0-10579 GCA_038048925.1 Garcialebias charrua
GAATGAGGTGCAACATACTTGCTATGGGAATTGCGCCCCCGCGCGATTACCTGAAGGAATATACTCACGCCTTTACGGCTAGGGGCGTCATCGCCGCGCCAGAGGCCCCGCCCTCTGGGTACTTAAGCGGCTTGCGCCCCTCCATCTTTCTCCAAAGTTGCACTTCACCGAGCTTTCAGCATTGAAAAGGGCCAGCTATGTTGCACCTCGTTCCCTTCCTTCAGGGAACATGAGTTATGGTGCATAACTTTCAGTTCCCTTTCAGTTGGTCTCTCGGTGCAACATACTTGCTATGGGAACGTAATCCATTCATGCCCTTGAAATGCTCAGTAAAATGCATGCTAGAATGAACGTCTGCCTGTGACCAACAGGCACCTCAAGGCCACTTTCTACTGTGTGTTAGAAAGGACAGCCTGAGTGACGTCACCTGCAGTAACATCCAAACTGTAATGCTTTGCAAAAGTATTTAATGAGCTCCAATTCGCAGCAGCACAGATGTCTGCGACTGGCAGACCCTTAAATAATGACCAGGAAGTGGCCAAGCCACTAGTGGAGTGAGTGTGCACTCCAGAGGGTACCTGTTGACCTTTGCTACTGAAGGAAACATGAGGGGAACCACCATATTGTGTCTTTAAACACATACGTGCCACCCAGATGTAAAGGATTTTAGCAGGGGTCAGTATTAAGCTGACCTCTTTATCCTTAATTAATTTACTTATTCAGATTGAATAGTAATTTCACGGATTCTTTTCTTTTTCAGTTTACCCAATATTTCTGTGATCTTTATGATGGATAAATAAATAAAGCCATTAAGTGACAGAGACGTTAACTTAGTTGGTATGCCAAAGACACTACCATTTATTTAAAATAAATCAACTAAATTAACACCATTACACTTGATTGACATGATTTCACTTTCTTGCAATTTAACACGTCAGCACATTTAAATTGTAACACAACAGACATAAATATAGGATGTTAACATACTTAGTCTGAGGCTCTATGACTTAAATAGTTTCCAGCTTAGAAATTAAGATAAGAGAGGTTTAAGAGGAAATGGAAGAAGGGAAGTTTAGAAAGTCATCTATTTTGAGTTTTAACCAGAAATGACACTCCTCCGTACGAGAACCAGCTCGACTTCACAGCACGATCCAAAAACATCAGTACTCTGTACCTTTGGATGTTCGTCTCGGTGGATAGAGTTGTAGAAGCAGTCTTGGACTCACAGGTCATCTGTCCGTGAAGTCCAGTTGTACCTCGGCGTGTTTATAGATTCGCGTGTCGTGACGCCTGCCTTCCTCGTCAAAGACCGTGGCATGTCCTGGTTAGTTTCAAAATAAAGCGTTCCTCAAGAGAGTTCATTAAGAACTTGGAGCTCTTCAGCTCTTGAAGATGGCTTATAACTTGGCATGTTATAAGTCTTTAACTGGATGACGTGTCCTTAGCGTGTGACTAAACGTCCATCCAGCTCTTTGGGAAACCTCATGTCTTGAAGTTTTTCCAGCAGACTCTCGCCCACTCTGGCAGACTCTGGCAGACTCTGAATAATTCAGCTTAGCTTAGAACCTTAAGATAGAACTCTGAAACTTGTCTCTTTCCGATTGGTTCAGAAGAAGCAGTCGAGGAGTTCACTTGCCGTTATCACGACCCAAGGTTACAGCCAGCAGCAGAGAGAAATGTTTAGGAAAAAGACAGACGCATAGACTCCAAGAGGTAAAATACTTGGATTAGCGTCTTAACACTTTTAAAACAAATCTGAAAAGCACAGTTTGACATAAAATTCAACTCTGACACCATTATATGGTCAAGTAACACAGTAATACTCCATATTAAAAGAATAACACAGCATAACATATATCATGAAAATGACAAAAGTTATTCTTTTGATCACATCAGAATAAAATCAAAGATAGAAATAGTCTCTTTTGGTGACTATGTTCTCAGATTACAACTAATGGAATAATTTGTAGTAAATGTCTTGCTTTACTGAGAGGTCAGTAAAGGTCATCTCTGGAACAGTTCAAAAATACACAGGTGTATCAAAGTGGACACGGTCATGCCCACTACATCTCCCCCCTTTTGGAAGCCATCGCCAGTCCTTGGGGATGGGGTCCAACACGAAAGGAACATTGAACTGTCTCTGATCTTGAAGTAATCCAGCAAGTGGAAAAGAAAAATCAAAAATTATAATCCCATAAACCTTTTGGAAATTCCATACTGTTCGTAGGTAATCCCATTGCGGTAAGCTTTTAATCCTTTGGAAAACAAAGTCTGTTAACTCTTGGAAAACAAAGTCTGTGATCCCTTGGAAAACAGTCTTATAATTCACAGCGGTAATTCCACAGCAGTAATTCCACAACGATAATTCCATATTGATTAGAGTTGTTGAATTTGTCAGCAACAATTGTTTTTATAATCAGCATGTAGAGGGGATCCCTCGATTGACGCAGAGGAGGCGACCCTTGGATGAAGGTTGAAGACCAAGCGTTGGAGCTGCAGGTCCCCACATCGAAGGTTGTTGGCTGGTTGGTTTCCAGTCAGTGCCACTCTGGTTCTATGTGTCATGCAATTATGTGGTTTTTAGGTGGGCTTATGATTGGGATTTTACATTAGCCTTACCTATATGCACCTGGTATGTAAGCTATCATGGTTTAGATCAGCTACAATTACCAATTAAGGGGTGGATCAATTCTGTAAAATTAGAAATAGGGATCTATACCTATAAAATTTTGGAGGGCTTCTGTAACGAAGGCCTCTAATTCCAAACTATTCCTCCATTCATTACTTAGTTTAGGTTAAACTAAAATAAAAATGAAATATAGTTTGATCTAAATGTCTGTTGTCTTTTAGACGAACGACGTAGGATTTGGTATTCCTAATAAATTTTGAAGTCTATGGCGAGACTCATCAAAATGAATAGATAATCTAGAATAGAAACGATCGAATCGGTTCAATTTAGAAATTGTGAGACCAGTGTAGTTTATGGTACCTTGAGTAGCTTTAAACTACATTGACTCTTCAACGATTGAGATTTAACAAAATGAACTGCATGTTGGCATAGTTAAATCCATATCATTCATTAACCAATGTTAATACAAAACCTTTTTGGCTGGGAGTGTTCAGAACCAAACAATATCTCAACTAATGACAACAGTAATGACTAAACAACAAGGAAACAACGTTTCACTGCTTCGACACACTCTTGTCGTCAGATTCCAAAGTGCAACACACAAGAAAAACAGGTCTCAACTTTATGACCGAGGTCAAATTAAATCTCGTGGATTTAAACGGTTGTTAAGGTTAGTTTTTGTTGTGGGTGTTAGACTTAGCGTTTCTAAGTTCAAATTGGACAATGCGACTTATAGGGTGGAAAATACGGTAGTTTAAACCTGATTAGTTTATTTACTAACTTGTGTTTGTACGACCTTATTATCCCATGAAGTCGGTGAGTTTGTGAGATCTTTGTCTTTTGTGGAGTCATTGAACGCCTTGTAAGGTTTGATCTGATTTCGATGTACCCATTTAGCAATTGGCTCTTTGCGGCCTTTGCTGATTTTGATTTCGTAGATGACTGAGGACACTTTGTCTGTTATCAGATGAGGTCCAGTCCACCTGGGCATCAGTTTGCGGGCGAGAGTTCCGGTCTCGGACCCTCCTTTCCCGGTTGCTGGGGCGAACGTATAGTACCAGACTCTGTCTCCCACTTGGAGTTCATTGTGAGAGGCCTTCTGGTCATAGTACGCCTTACGTCCTTCAGCGGATCTTTCCAGGTTTTTCTGGGCGAAAGCAAAAGTGTTTCTGAGGTGTACATTCAAATCTTTGTCTTTGGCATGGCCTAACATCACCCCCCTTTGGTCATGGGGGACCACGAACACAGGTGAGGACGTCCGTCCATGGGCACAAGTTAGGATGCCACCGTTTAGTTTAAGCTGTTCGCGCAGCTGAGAGAAGACGGTACACAGGAATCGTTTAGGTTTTGGCCAACGTATCTTCTTACGTTTACCTCTTTCCGTGTAATTCAGGTGTGTCACAACTGTCGGCGCAGTCGCAGGTGTGTCTGATTGTACAGACTGCGACGGGTCACTGTCGTTGTGTGTGTCTTCCCACTTCTTGACTGAAGAGGGGCTCTTTGAGTCTGTAAAAACTATGTCATTTCTGACTAGTTCTAGACACAAATGTCCCTGAACCAAGGTTTCATCGAAAGCTTGGCTGATAGCCGATTTACCTGTCCCAGGGGACAGTACAGCAACCTCGGTGTGGGGTCCTTGGATCTCCACACCTTTCTCTACCTGTGGTAGGTAATGTGAGTTTGCCCCCTTCTTGTCTGATGAGGGGTCCTCGTAATCTGCAACAATGATGTCCAAGTGACTGTCAGCGTTTGGATGACTGTCATTTTCTGGACTCAGATGCCCTTGAACCAAGGTTTCATCGAAAGCTTGGCTGATTGCCGAATTACCTGTCCCAGAGGACAGTACAGCGTCTTCGGTGTGGGATCCTTGGATCTCAACACCTTTCACTACCTGTGGTAGGTAGTGTTCAGTGAGTGCTGAATGTGTCAGCTCACAGAGGAGGTTCTCTTGTTGGGCCAGAGTTTGGTCCAACTTTTGGGTCTCTTCTGTCTCACCTGTAGTTGAAGGTTCACTTACCGGGCTCTCGTCCTCGGATGAGGAGTCCCTTGTGTCCTCTGCGGTACCTGCGGTTAGGCAGTCTGTATCACAACTAGGAGGCACTTTTATTGGCAGGGGTTTTCTCACTGTTGCCCACATTGTCTTTTGACCATAATCTATAGTCGCGCCGAAGCGGTTTATAAAATCTTGGCCAACCAAAAATGGGAATGAGTCAAGTTTAGACACGTACACCGGGTGGCGTAGTGTTATTTTGCCAATCTGCATGTGAACCATAGCTATAGCTGATAGGGTTGTTCTCGTCTCTGCGAGACCCTGCAGTTCAATAGCACATTTCTCAAAGGGTATTTGCCTGTCAACACCGTTAGCGGCGGTCCTCAGCTCCTCGAACAGCTTGGCCGACATAATAGTTATATCAGAACTGCCATCCAGGAGGGTTTCACGCTCAAGGACACCTTCCAGTGTGATAGGCAGGTAAGCTTTCTTAGCCACCCCCCTTTGTATAAAGCTACACAGAAACCTCAGAGGTCTTGGCCCACGTTTCTGTTTACGTGTGACTCTGGCTATGTACTCATGTTCACTGTCAGCATCTTGTTGGAAGATGTTGGAAGTTGGAAGATGGCGCCGGTTGTCATGGCTTGCTATCTAACTCCTCTCCTGAACTTTTTACTGCTGTTCGTGTTCTGCCTTTTTTTCATCGACGATGCATCCTCGCTTCTGGTCTATGATCGCTCAACTCTTCTAAGTCTCCAAGACTCGCTGATCAACACACCGGCTACAGGCAAATATAGACATTTTAAGCCTCCTCCACCTCCACCGTTCCTGGCGTCCATTCCAGCGTACTTACAACGCAACGCAACCACGCTGCCACGCAACAAGCGACGCAGAAGACGCGGAACGAGGGCAGGCATGCTGGTGAGGTTTAAAAAGTATCTCTCGTCTCACAACACGCCGACGGCTGACTTACCTCCTGAATTCAGCGTCTTTGATGTCTGCCGTTCCTTCGCTCGCCGCCTCAGATGCCTTGTTGCTATCAATCATGACGCCAGCGATCAGTATCCATCTTGTCCCCCGGTGAAGAACCAGAACCGAGGCTGCGTTAAACAGAACCTCCGCCCGCTCGCTCGAGCTGAGAGTGACGTAACTGGCTGCGTTCCAACCCGTGCAGCACTGTTTAACGCCAGATCGATCACAAATAAAACTTTTATATTAAGTGATTTGATCTCCACTCATCGTCTGGATCTGTTTTTGATTACTGAAACCTGGCAGAAATCTGGAGACAACAGTTGCTTCTCTGAGCTTCTTCCAAATGGCTACTCCCACCTGAGCGCACCGCGTGGGTCTGGAAGAGGGGAAGGACTCGCTGCTGTGCTTTTTGTGCTGGAATCTGCTAAACCTCTTCTGTGTGGCCTCTTTTATAGGCCTCCACAACACAATAAAAACTTTCTCAGTGAGTTTTCAGAACTACTGGCTGACCTACTGCCAAAGTTTGACTCTTGGCTTTTCTGTGGAGACTTCAATGCACACATCTGCTGCCCAAGTAATCAGCTTGGATGTGAGTTTCAGGACCTCCTGGACTCTTTTAACCTGTCGCAGTCGGTCTCGGGGGCCACGCACAGTCAGGGTCATACACTCGATTTAATTATCTCCCACGGCCTTCAAATACCTACTGTGGAGATCCTGGACACCTGTATTTCAGACCATTTTCCCATCTTATTTGAATTTTCCACCCCTCCTGCACCGAAGGCTGTTCTCCCAGCACGTCTCTGCCGCTCCATCACCCCATCCACCCCAAGTCAGTTCACTGATGCCTTCAAGAGCACGGACTTTTGCTCTGCTATCAGCCTGGACCCATCTCTACATCCTGAGGACTTCATCACCTCCTTCCATCACACCTGCACAACGATCTTGGACTCCATCGCTCCTCTCAAACAGGCATCTTCAAAAAACAGACCTTCACCATGGCTCAACGAAACGACGCGAGCTCTTCGACAACGTTGCAGAAAAGCAGAGCGAAAATGGAGGCACGACCGGCTTCATGTATCTCAGGGAATACTGAGAGACTGTCTCTGTGATTATCATAATGCTGTGAAACAGGCCAAGTCACAGTACCTCTCCAATTTAATCACCACCAGCTCCAACCGGCCGAAGACGCTATTCAACACACTCCAGTCTGTTATCAATCCATCTGTCAATGTTCTGAAAACTGCCACACAGTCTACCTGTGACGACTTTCAGAGCTACTTTGTCAACAAAATAGACTCTATCAGGCAGAACATTGTCAGTTCATCCAACACCATCCAGTCTTGTGCGTCTGCAATAACCACAGCTGTTTTTGACCAGTTCGACCTGGTTTCACTGCCTAACCTCACCAAGGTGGTTCAGCAGATGAAACCAACTAACTGTTCTCTGGACATCATTCCGTCAAAAATGTTCAAACAGTCCTTTGATGTAATTGGTCCTTGTGTTTTGTCATTCATTAACAACTGTCTATCTTCAGGTTTTGTGCCATCTGCTTTCAAACATGCTGTGGTCAGGCCTCTTCTCAAAAAACCAGGCTTGGATCCTACAGCTCTCTCTAATTTCAGGCCAGTTTCCCATCTGTCATTTCTATCAAAGGTCCTAGAAAAGATTGTTTTTATTCAACTTCAATCTTTTCTAGAGCTCAACAACTTGTTTGAAAAATTTCAGTCAGGTTTTCGAGCTCGTCACAGCACTGAATCTGCACTGCTCAAAGTGCAGAATGACATTCTTCTGTCTCTGGATGCAAAAAACCCTGCTCTGCTGGTGATGTTAGACCTCTCAGCAGCTTTTGACACCGTCGACCATCAGGTACTAATCAACCGCTTGTCTCAGCAGGTTGGCCTCCAGGGAGCTGTGCTTGAGTGGTTCAAATCTTACCTGTCTGGGAGAACTTTTTCTGTCATGATAGGCGATCTGTCCTCCTCTTCATCAACCCCTCTGACCTCTGGCGTACCACAGGGATCTATTCTAGGGCCAGTCCTCTTCTCTCTTTACATGCTGCCATTAGGATCAATCATCACACGTCATAACCTGTCTTTTCACATGTATGCAGACGATTTACAAATCTATCTGCCAGTCACTCCCAACCCCTCACTCAGTTCAAACACTCTTGTCAACTGCTTAAATGACATTAAGCACTGGCTCTCTCAAAACTTCCTCCACCTAAACACAGATAAAACTGAATGCATTTTATTTGGTGCACCTGATGACACCAGCAACATCCTTCCCAGTCCCAGTTTTGGTTTTCCCCTCCCCCACTTCAACCCGGTGGTCAGAAATCTTGGAGTGCAGCTTGACTCCAACTTAAAGCTTGATAAACAGATCAGTTCTGTTGTCAAGACCAGCTTTTTCCAGCTCCGTCTGCTCTCCAAAGTCAAGTCATTTCTCAGCCGTGGTGATCTGGAGAAAGCCATCCATGCCTTTGTGACCTCCAGACTTGATTATTGTAATGCTTTGTATGTTGGTATTAATCAATCCTCCATCTCCCGTTTACAGCTTGTACAGAACTCTGCCGCGCGCTTTTTGACCAACACACGAAAATATGAACACATCACTCCTGTCCTCTCTACACTGGCTCCCGGTTCAGTTCAGAATACAGTTCAAGCTGCTGCTGTTTGTTTTCAAAGCTCTGAATGGACTTGCACCTCTCTACATCTCAGAACTTTTGGAAGTCCATCACCCCAGCAGAGCTTTACGATCTGCCAGTCAACACCTGCTGGAGGTGCCTCGCTCAAGGTACAAACAATGGGGAGACCGGTCATTTTCTGTTGCCGGCCCAAAAGCCTGGAACAGTCTCCCCCTTGAGCTGCGTGCCACCTCTGATCTGACTCTGTTCAAAACCAGACTGAAGACCCACTTGTTCAAAAAAGCTTTCAGTGTGTAACTTTTATTATTTTTGATATTTTAATATGTAGCATTTTTATTTCCATTGCCTTCTTTTATTACTGCTGTTTCTTAATCTATTTTCATTGATTTATTGTTCCAGTTTACAGGAAACCCTCGAGGTACGACACCCGCGACCTACGGCAACTCAGACTTATGATTTTATCATATTTAATAAAAATATGATTAAAAAAATATATATATATATATTTTTTTTTTGTTTTTGTTTAAATGTTATTAATTTCATGTGTATAGCACTTTGTTGCAGCTGTGGTTGTTTTAAATGGCTTTATAAATAAAGTATAATTATTAATATTACGTTTTTATTACAATTTTATCGTATTTACGCAACTTCCGGTCGTTTCCGGTCGCCATTTTACAATTGTCTACTGCGGTCAATGGAGCTCTAGACGCTCCTGTCAGCTGGCTCTAGAGGACCGTGTGTCCGTTCAGGGTTGCCTCATACGGATAAATTTGCTGGAAACACTCGGTCAACTCTGTGGACGTCTCAGGCCCGGAGGAGCAGCCGCGGATCGCCCCGCGATCGCTCCCACAACGCCGCCCGACATGCTAACGACAGCAGCTAACAGAGCAGCTAACACAGGCGAAGACACCGAGCCGACATGCCGCGGAGGGGCCATCTGCGGCCGGGAGCTCGCCGCAAATGTCCGCCTGGCAGTCGGGGGACACCGAGCTAACGCGGAGATACAAAGCCGACAGCCTTTTTGAATGAACTGACATGCTAACCATTGCTGCTAATGGCGGGGCCTAACCGTAGCTAACGCCGAGCTTGTTTTGGATGGAGGATTATCGCGGAGAAACGGCTTTCAGTAAGTTTTTTTTTTCTGGCTCCAAATGTATGAAGTTAAGAAGCTAACAGTCATTCTTTTAAACAGTTTTGACCACGTGTGTGCGTGTGGAGCGTAAGGAAGCTGGGGGAGCTCGGACGGGTGCGAGCTGATGCTAAAAGACGAAGGCAGGCTTTGACCAGCTCAAAGTAAGACATTATATTTTTTATTTATTGTACAGTACTGTATTCATTTACTGTACAGTTCTGTGCATGTTTATGGCCTAGTATGTCTGCTTGTTCAGTCTCATGCCATTAAATATGTGTGCGACGCTCCGTTAGCGGTATAGCCGCGACCTATGTCAGAAACGCGGACCTACGACAGGCAGGTGTTTTTGGTCCGCGAGGTACGACAACATCGACCTAAGTCACACCCGTAGGTCCCAATCCCTGACGTAACTCGAGGGCTTCCTGTATTCATCTTTTTATCCTGTTAAGCACCTTGGTCAATGCAAGGCATTGTAGGAAGGTGCTATACAAATAAAGTTTATTATTATTATTATTATTATTGTTGGCTGTCAGCATCATGACCTTCAGGATGTTGTTGTGTGTCAGCAATTGGTTTGCTGTCAACATCCATGGCAATGTTGGTAGTAGTGTGCGCTGAGTTATTTGTGTGCTCTGAGTCTTTGTGAAAGACAGTGCTACACATCGCTCCAGGTTGGTCAATGTTGATAGTGTCATTATCAATGATAACGCCACTCATTGTATCAGGTTGGTCAAGCACAGTAACATTCAAATCTACTGACAAACTACTTACTTCCTCTGTCTCTTCCGAGCATAGAGGTGTTGGGCCATTATTCCGGGACATTCGTGACTCTTTGCCTGTCTCGAACTGTTCTGTTCGAGGCGCGGGAGGTGCAGTTCCAAGGCTCGGGGGTTTCTGTTGGGACCACGCATAGTTACATGAGTATAGGTCCTCATACTTCAATTTCTTTTGAAGTCCACCCACCGATGGACCTTGGTTTTCACCCACCTGGTTCGATCTGAACCATTGTGGGTCTCTTAGAGAGTGAACACCTACCTTTTGTGGTTCGTTGCTTGTCTCAGATTTTTCAATCTGAGGTGCTTCAGGGGCGGGGCTCCCTTTAAACCATTTTGAGTCACTGTTCCAGCTGGTACCAACATTTCGTTGTATGTCAGTTTGAAAATCTTGTTCATTCTTGCTAGTATTATCCAACTCTTTTAACAACCGACGTAA
>JBBPBX010112524.1:0-10579 GCA_038048925.1 Garcialebias charrua
AGACTGGTCAGGTGTTAGACTGGTCAGGTGTTGGACTAGTCAGGTGTTAGACTGGTCAGGTGTTGGACTGGTCAGGTGTTGGACTGGTCAGGTGTTAGACTGGTCAGGTGTTGGACTGGTCAGGTGTTAGACTGGTCAGGTGTTAGACTGGTCAGGTGTTGGACTGGTCAGGTGTTAGACTGGTCAGGTGTTAGACTGGTCAGGTGTTGGACTGGTCAGGTGTTAGACTGGTCAGGTGTTAGACTGGTCAGGTGTTGGACTGGTCAGGTGTTGGACTGGTCAGGTGTTGGACTGGTCAGGTGTTGGACTAGTCAGGTGTTAGACTGGTCAGGTGTTGGACTGGTCAGGTGTTAGACTGGTCAGGTGTTGGACTGGTCAGGTGTTAGACTGGTCAGGTGTTAGACTGGTCAGGTGTTAGACTGGTCAGGTGTTAGACTGGTCAGGTGTTAGACTGGTCAGGTGTTGGACTGGTCAGGTGTTAGACTGGTCAGGTGTTGGACTGGTCAGGTGTTGGACTGGTCAGGTGTTGGACTGGTCAGGTGTTAGACTAGTCAGGTGTTGGACTGGTCAGGTGTTGGACTGGTCAGGTGTTAGACTAGTCAGGTATTAGACTATTCAGGTGTTGGACTAGTCAGGTGTTAGACTAGTCAGGTGTTGGACTGGTCAGGTGTTAGACTGGTCAGGTGTTGGACTGGTCAGGTGTTAGACAGAGTAGTCAGGTGTTAGACAGGTCAGGTGTTAGACTGATCAGGTGTTAGACTGGTCAGGTGTTAGACTAGTCAGGTGTTAGACTAGTCAGGTGTTGGACTGGTCAGGTGTTGTACTGGTCAGGTGTTAGACTGGTCAGGTGTTGGACTGGTCAGGTGTTAGACTGGTCAGGTGTTAGACTAGTCAGGTTTAGACTAGTCAGGTGTTAGACTAGTCAGGTGTTAGACTAGTCAGGTGTTGGACTGGTCAGGTGTTAGACTAGTCAGGTGTTGGAATGGTCAGGTGTTAGACTAGTCAGGTGTTGGACTGGTCAGGTGTTAGACTGGTCAGGTGTTAGACTGGTCAGGTGTTGGACTGGTCAGGTGTTAGAATTGGCAGGTGTTAAAGCTGCTGTATGTAGTTTCTGTATAGACCAGCATTTAGAAATATTTTCAACGGGGAAAAGCATTCTGCTCCCTCCCCCTCAGAGCCATATATGGCTCTGCCCCCCGTGGTCTGCTGAACTTGAGATCAGCTCCGCCTCCACTGCATGTCCTCTCAGAGCCGCTGCATATTCTGTGTTTATATGTTAATAAAATGTTCTAATAAAATAAAATAAAACCATGGAGCGCTGGTCCAGCAGACCAGAAGACCAGGAAATATGCAGAGCCCCGGGCAGCCACGTTGAACCCGAGTTTAATTCGCTCGCGGAAATTTCATTTCCTCATTCATTCCAGTCAGCGGAGGGAGCGAGGAGGAAGCGATTATTCGACTTTTGGCAACAACAAAAAAAGTCCAGAAAAGGGATGAAGAAGGGGAATTTAATAAATTTGTGTCACATACAAAACAGTTCCCTTTCAGTTGGTCTCTCAGTGCAACATACTTGCTATGGGAATTGCGCCCCCGTGCGATTACCTGAAGGAATATACTCACGCCTTTACGGCAGGGGCATCACCGCCGTGCCAGAGGCCCCGCCCTCTGGGTACTTAAGCGGCTTGCGCCCCTCCATCTTTCTCTTTTTGCCCTTCACCTCGCTTAAACCTGAACTACCTCTTTGCGGGACTTCTCTGTTGCTTCATCGCTCAACCAGATGTGAGCTTGCTCCCTACACAGAGCGCACAGAGAATTATTCCTGCGTACTGCTGGGCTAGCGAAAGCTAGTCCGGCACATTTCTCTTAACCCCGAAGTATTTTCTTCTCCTCTCTCTACAGGTTGCTTTGCTCAACTACGCTAACTACACAACAAGAAAAAAGCTACCTCGCTAACTCCTAGCGAGCTAGCCAGCAAAAGCGACACGATGGAGGAGACTTTTCAAGGAAAAAGAAAGAAGATTCTGGAAGGACTCGCTCGCTTTATCTCGGACATGCCTCCAGAGAAGGGAAAGCGAAAGGCGAGACTTCCAAGGAAAACCAGCGGGACGGCGAGCCCGACCTCGCGCGCCTGTCCCAGCGGGTGTGGTTTTTCCCTCGCAGCTATGGACACCCACGAGGCCTGTCCAATCTGCTTGGGGATGTTGCATGCAAAAGCAGCACTGGATACGCCCGACTTTTGCCCACACTGCAGCCTCATGATGGATGCAGTGCTGCGGCATTGGGTTGACCTCGTCGCCAAGGCCATGGGCTCTTCAGCGACTCCAGCGGACGCGGACACCACGGAGCCCCTCACTCCCATGCCGGAGCTCCAGAACATGGCTCTACATGACAGCACACGTGTCGAATGGGGCGACAGCCCTGACGTGCTGGCTCCCATGGTGGACCTAACAGTCGAATTTGACACCTGGGACATGATGAACGAGGACGAGATCTCGATTTCAGCCTCGGGCAAATTTTTAACGGAGGAGGCGGACCTGGAACTGGAGGATCAGGGTGAAGACCTCTCCCAGACCCCAGTACCTGTGCTCCCAGAAACTGACTTTTCCATCCCTGCTCTGTTCGACTTGTGCCACAGAGCAGCGGACGCGCTGAACATCCCATGGCCTGAACCTCCGCCTCGCCAACAGGTCACGAGGCTGGCAGGAAACTATTTCTACTCAAAGCAGCAGGCCGCCACGAGGCAAAAGATGCCCGTGTTCCTAGACTTCCTCACAGAACTAATGCGCACCTGGAAGCTTCTCCCCCTCTCACAGTTTCTCGACGTGGATGGGATGGATGAAGTGGGAATAGCTAACGTGCCTCAGATTGAGGACACTCTAGCGTCTCACCTGGCTCCTAAATCAATCAATCAATCAATCAATCAATCAATTTATTCACTCGATTAAAAAAAAAAATCATCAGTTTACAAACACAGTCTCTGACAAAACATATTTACACGAGTGAAGAGGGAGCAGGAAGAAGAAAATCTTGTATAGACCTGCCCCCTTTCTCAATAATTACAAAAATGTCATGGCCGTAAACATTAAATTAACAAAACAAGTTGCAAACAATATCTAAACAATAACATACATAACAATATATCACTCTTCCCATTAACAACTCAAAAGTGTATAAGAGTTAATCATTCTTTTTTTATAAAGTTTCTTGAATTGGTTTATTGTAGAGCAATTTTTAAACTCCTCATCCAAACTGTTCCATAGTTTTACTCCATGCACCGAAATGCACATTTGTTTTAAAGTAGTACGCACAGTTTTACTTTTGAAATCATACTGCCTTCTGTTAGTTCTTTCACAAGAGCTCAAGACAAAGAACTTTTGTAAATTAAATGGCAATAATCTCTTTCTAGCTTTAAACATTATCAATAACATTTTTAAATTAACCAGATCCTTTAGTTTCAAGATATTTGATTGAATAAACAATTTATTTGTATGTTCTCTGGTGTCCACTTTATAAATAATTCTCATAACTTTCTTTTGTATGACAGATAACGGTTTAGTGTTGGTTTTATATGTGTTGCCCCATACCTCTATACAGTATGTCAGATATGGAACAACAAATGAATAATATAATGTCTGTAGTGTTGACAGCTCTAAAACATGTTTTACTTTATTTAGAAGTCCAATACTTTTGCATAGTTTTAATTTTATGTATTTTATATGAGATTTCCAGTTAAGTTTATGATCTAAAACAACACCTAAAAATTTAACTTCATGTACTCGTTCAACTTGATTATCATCTATAGACATTATAATAGAATCATCTATTTTTCTATTACCAAAAATCATGAATTTTGTTTTATTCCAGTTTATTGATAATTTGTTGTATTTAAACCACTCATTAAGTTTAGACATCTCACAAGTCATACATTCTATAATGGTTTTTAAGTCATTCCCAGAACAAAATAAATTTGTATCATCTGCGAACAGGATGATTTGTAACTTTTTAGACACTTCACAAATGTCATTGATATACAAAAGAAAAAGCTTTGGTCCTAGCACTGAACCTTGGGGGACTCCACATTTTATATTTTGAAGATCTGATTTTACATTTCCTAGCTGTACAAATTGTTTTCGGTTAGTCAAATAACTACTCAACCAGTTATGAACTATCCCTCTTATCCCATAATCTTGCAACTTGGAAAGCAATAAAGTGTGGTCGATTGTATCAAAGGCTTTTCTTAAATCAATGAACATCCCCACTGTATATTGTTTCCTTTCAATTGCTTCTGTAATTTCTTCATTTAGTTCTAACAATGCAAGGGATGTTGATTTATTTGATCTAAAGCCATATTGACTCTCACTCAATAAGTTATTCTTTTCAATATAACCATCCAATTTCTGGACAAACCATTTTTCAAGCACTTTAGAAAACTGGGGGAGCACTGAGATCGGTCTATAATTGTCAAAACTATGTCTATCACCATTTTTAAATATTGGAATAACTTTTGCTAATTTCATTTTTTCTGGAAATAAACCACTCTGGACGGACAAATTACAAATATAAGTAAATGGTTTAATAATAAAGTCAATAGTTTTTTTTATAATCATCATATCAATTCCATCACTATCAACAGATGTTTTAGTTTTGCTTTTCCTTACTATATTTAAAATTTCATGTTCACTTATATCTCCAAGAAACATTGACTGTGAAATTCTACTTCCACCTTGCACACCCTGCATATCATTTGTCTTAATGGAAGAAGCCAAACTTGGCCCTATATTTACAAAAAAGGAATTAAATTCATTCACCACTTTCTTTTTTTCAGTCAAGGTTGTTTCTCCCTTGAAAAACTGTTTTTCAAGACAATGAGTATAATTAGGTCTTACAATACTATTCAAAATGTTCCACGTTCTTTTCATATTGCCACTGCTCTCTCGAAACTTTAAATTGTAGTAATCTTTCTTAGCTTGTCTTTGTCAATTTGTTTTTAGAAGTCTTTATTCATTTCATAACAAAAATTAAAATACATAACATAACAACAAACATATCTCTAACTACAAAACATAGTATGTATAAAATGAAAGGCAGCAGATGAAGAAAAAAATCTTATAATATCTGCTCCTTTGTTATCCAATAAACCATTCAAATAAACAAATTCAAAGAAATTCAAAACACAAATAATTCAAGCGATATTTCAGTTTTCTAACACTTTTCATAAAATACATTCATATATATTTCTTTAACATATGGACTTTTACCAGTTTCTTAAATATTGAGATGGATTTAGCTTCCTTAACAGCTAACTCTAAATCGTTCCACAGTCTAACACCTTGAATTAGGGTAGATCTTCCCTTCAAACTGGTTCTGAATTGTGGTTTAAGAAAAACATCCTTCCCCTTAAGATTATAATTGCTGGATCTTTTCACATAATTATTTTGGATATTGGAAGGTAATGCATTATGATGCGCTCTATACATAAATGACAAGATGTTATAATCCACTAAATCAGGGAACTTCAAAAACTTCAGTTCACAAAATAATATATTTGAAGGATGACAATAATGTTTACCCTTGATAATTCTTATAATTCTCTTCTGTAGTATAAATATGGGCATTGTGATTGTTTTGCATGCTTTTCCCCAAACATTAATACAGTAAATCAGATGTGGCACAACAATTGTATTGTACAACAAACACAAGGCTTTATCATTCAGTAGATACCTGACTCTATAAAAAAGTGCAACAGTTTTCGATATTTTCATTTTAACTGAATTTATGTGTTGCTTCCAAGATAATTTATCATCAATGATGACACCCAAAAACTTCGCCTCATATACTCTACAGATTTCTGAATTGTCAATCTTGAATGAAACATCAATATTTTTATTTTTATTGCTGAATATCATATAATTAGTCTTATTTAAGTTTAACGATACTTTGTTGAGTCTAAACCAATTTTGAATTTTATTAAACTCAATCATAATTAAGTTCAATAACTGTTCAACATTCATACCAGAACAAAAAAAAGTTGTGTCATCTGCAAAAAGAACACATTTAAGGAGACTGGACGCCTTAACCAAATCATTTACATACAGGATGAACAACTTTGGACCAATTACAGATCCTTGAGGTACTCCGCATGTAATGGTGCAGTAATCTGATCTTACATCATTTATCTGCACAAATTGTTTCCTGTTATTTAAGTAACTGCTCACCCATTTCAGAGTCAATCCTCTGATACCATATTTATACAATTTCTCAGAAAGAATGTTATGATCGACCGTATCAAACGCCTTTTTTAGGTCAACAAACACACTCACACAGTACTGTTTTTGGTCCACAGCAGTTGTTACTTGTTCAATAAAATCCACAAGCGCCATGGATGTAGAATTTTTTGCTCTGAAACCATATTGGCTATTGGTTAAAATATTTTGTTTTTCAATAAATTGGTCTAATCTGTTACTAAATAATTTCTCCAATATTTTAGAAAACTGTGGTAACAAGGATATCGGTCGATAGTTATTAAACTCACATTTGTCACCTCCTTTAAACAGAGGTACCACCTTGGCCACCTTCATTTTGTCAGGAAATATTCCTTTTGTAAATGATAAATTGCAAATATATGTAAATGGTTCGATTACATGTCCCAGTATGTGCTTTACAAACATCATATCCATTTCCATATAATCCTTTGATCTTTTGTCCAAAAATTTATTAACGACACTCATTATTTCATATTTATCAGTTCCATGCAGGAACATACTTTCAGGGTAATCATCAATTAAATAATTCACATCCTTATTCACCTTAGGTATCGTTGCAGCAAGGTTGGTTCCAACGTCAACAAAGTAATGATTGAATCCATTTACAATTACATTTTCATCTTGTACTTTCTTGTTATCCATTGTAAAGGTTTGTGAAATGCTTGTTTTATTTGTATTTTTTTGTAGAGCGTTATTCACTACCCGCCATGTAGCTTTCATGTCTCCGTTACTTTTATTCAATAAGTCACTATAATATTCTTTCTTATGTTTTCTTATAATCCCAACTAATTTGTTTTTATATTGTTTATATCTATTTTCAGCTTCCCGTGTTCTACATTTCAGGAAACATGAATACAAATGATTTTTCTTTTTACAATATCTTAATAATGTTGTCAATTTGTTTTTATACACCTTGTATTTCATCTCTTTAAGTTTAGTTGGAAATCTGACAAAATCTCTATATAACTTATTTTTCTTCTTACAAGATTTTAACAGTCCCTTGGTCATCCAGGGTTTTGCATTGACATTTTTATTTTTGTGACACACTAGTATCGGGCAATTTTTGTCATATAATGATTTATAAACTTGCAAAAAAAATTCATATGCCACATTCACATCCTTCACATATACTCCACTCCAGTTTTCCTTTAACAGATCATTACAGAATTTCTTTATTGTTTCATCAGATCTGACTCTAACCTGCCTTATTTCATCAACTTTACTAGTTTTTTTAATTTTACTATCATGAACTATGAATATAGGTAAATGATCACTTATGTCACTTATTAGTACCCCACTGTAAATAACCTTTCCAATTTCATTTGTAAAAATATTATCAATTAATGTTGCAGTAGTGCTAGTGATTCTGGTAGGTTGAGTAATCACTGGATATAAACTTCTACTGGACATTGCATCAACAAAATCTGTGGTCATTTTGTGCTCTCCTTGTTTTAATAGATCAATATTGAAATCTCCACATAGTAACCAGGTTTTCCTTCATTTAGCCCATCCAGGAGATTTTCACATCTTTCTCTAAAATATTCTATATTAGAGCCTGGTGTTCTATATACACAAGCTACAATAATGTTCCTTGTTTTCTCCATCTCTATTTCAACAGTAACACATTCCATCACATCATCCAAGGCAAATGACATACATTCTAATTTTTCACATCTCAAGGAACTATGAACATACAGTGCAACACCGCCACCTTTGTTCTTCACTCGATTTGTATAAAACAGATTGTACCCTTCCATATCAAAATCTGTAGATTTTTCATTTAACCAAGTTTCAGATAAAGCTATTACTTGATAGTGATTTTTAAATGTTTTCAGATATTCATTAATCTTGTCAAAATTAGCATGAAGACTTCTGCAGTTAAAATGAATAAGTGAAAAATTATCAGAGTCCACAGAAAGATTCAGTTGTTCTTCTGTATAATATTTACAATTGTTAGTTTTGTCTAATAAATTACTGTCTGGATCAATGTTGTTTTCATAATCATGTATTTTGAATTCTGTAACACCATGTCTTGTCAAAATTGGTTTGCTTGTTGCATGTTGTATTGCTTCCATTTATCTCTTTTTTTTTTCAAAAGGAACTTTGTTCCTTTTTTCTAAAGGAACTTCGTTCACTTGTGTCATCAGGAACAAAACCAACTCTTCCCAGCAAGGCTTGCCGGGCCTCAGCGTCTCTTCTAGAGAAATGCTACAGAGCTCAGGGACTCGCGGCACACGCCATGAACGCGTCCGCGTTAATGCAGGCTTACCTAGCCGAAAAACTGCAACAGCTCCAAACGACAACGGACAAGCAGGCAGCTGCCGAATTGCTGGATGAAGCCCAACAGACTTTGTGCTCCGTATGAAGGGGACAGCTGCTGTTGCACAAAGCAGGGGAATGGCGGAAGTGGTCATCATGATCCGCCACCTCTGGATGACTCTGACGGAGCTCCCGGAGGGACAGAAGGTGCCTTTTCTACACCAATCGATAGAGCCGGCGGGATTATTTGGGAAAGCTTTGGAGCAAATTCAGACCAAGCTGGACCAAAGGCGCAGACAGGCGGAAGCCCTCCGGGTAGGCATCCCCCGGAGAAGCTTCCCCGCCCTCCCCAAGGGAGTCTGCTGGTAGCAGACCTGCGCAACCTCGGCACCACTCAATATCCCATGCCCCACTGCAGAAGCGGCCTGCATACGAGGAGGAGCCCAGGCAAAGACCTCCCTAGGGCCCACCTCGTACCGAACACGCATGGAGCAAAAACAGGTTTGTCCCCCGCCAGGCGACCAAACATAGGGACTCCTCGGCGAACCGGGACAACAGAAAGAACCATGCCTGATGAACCAGGTCCACGTGTCCACATTACAGGGTCACCCTCCCACGTGGTAACGGGAATGATCCCTTCATGTCCAGACTTTGCTTGTAACATAGTACAATCAGCTGGTATTTTTACAGCATGCACAAATCATGCCTTCTCTGCTGTGAGTGACATAAAATCATGTACGTCATTGCACAAAAGCACGAATAAAGTTCATGAAACAGCTCCTCTCTGTTTTGTTGAAAAAAAAACACAAACAACACAGTCTCTGACCTGCAGGCCGTCATAAAGAGAGAGGGCCTTTTTTCCCCTCTCTCTCACGGCCCACGGGGTATTAGCATAATTGATAAGCCCAAACAGAACGCCTCTGCAATGAGCAGACGCAGAGGTGTCTGCGAACCCCCCCCCACACCTCTCAGGAAAACAGGTGGGGAGGGTCACATGCTCAAACCCTAGTTCCATTGTGAACAACAGGAGAGCCAATACACTTACCAGACGAACACGTGACATGTCAGCTCCTCAGAGAGGTAAGCTGACAACGTCTGACAACGGGGGGCTTCATCAGACGCCCTCAGGCAGCTACAATTTTCACACCTTCACAACAATGACTGTTTCCAGCCGGTTGTAGGTAAAAACAAACCAGAGCCGAATCAGATTTCTCTTCCTGTTTTTCAAGAGGAACTGAGCTCCTTATCATCAAATAATCTCAAGTCTGCCAAACCAGGAGGTACACCCCCATGCTCGCACAACGCAGCTGCTCCTTTGTTATTAACGAGGGACATGAAATGCCCGAGTAGTACTCAGACCGCACGTCTCTCCCTGTTCTGTGCTGATCCAAAACTACTTTCAAAAATAATTCCCCCAAGGGGTGATACACGGACCTCGGTCGGTTTGTCTGGTGCCAACGCTCCATTAAAGCAGAGGACCAGTAAACTGGACCATCACAAGGATAGGATTGGAGTTAGGAGATCTGCTCGTTTACATGACTCGCAGCCTCATGACAGAACTCCAGATTTGCAGGAGGAAAATATATTTTCTGCTCCAAACCTGTCTAATAAAGTTGAAAGGCTACATCGGCCCCCAATTAGCCCTGAGCAGGGTAACTTGGGAGCATATCAACAAGAAGGCCTTCCCAATCTGGTTGCCCCTCAGAGGTTAACAGCTTCTGTGTCACCAGAAGGAGCAATACAACCATTTAGGCCAGGAACAACCAAAAGCCTCAGCTTTTTGGCTGAAAAGAACAGGTTGATGGCAAAAGGTTTGCCAGAAAATGTGGTATTGACCACACAGAATGCCCGTGCTGGTTCAACACAATTTTTACAAGTACAAAAGTGGCCCATCTTTGAAGCCTGGTGCTCAGAAAGAAACATTATTTCTTATGCATGCGACTTGGCTCAACTCCTGACCTTCCTTCAGGATTTACTGGAAAAAGGTTGTTCTTATTCAACGATTAAAGTTTTCCTATCAGCAATCTCAGCCTGCCATGAAGGCTGGAGACATAAGA
>JBBPBX010112525.1:0-10579 GCA_038048925.1 Garcialebias charrua
TATATATATATATATATTCCAGCTAAAACATAATTTGGGCTAAATAATTTTTCCTGTCAGCTCATGCAGCCTGTGCTTTTCCATATATATAGCTGTCTGTGCGGTTTGTTTTTCCAGTCAGTGGCACCACACAATTTACACATTGGTGAATGAAGCATAGGCCCATAGGCTCACCACCTGTGGGAGGGGCCAAAGGGGTCGGGTGCATTGTGGAATGGGTGGTGGCCGAGGGCGGGGACCCTGGCGGTCTGATCCTCGGCTACAGAAGCTGGCCATTGGGACATGGAATGTCACCTCTCTGGTGGGGAAGGAGCCTGAGCTAGTGTGTGAGGTTGAGAGGTTCCGGCTAGAAATAGTCGGACTCACCTCAACGCATGGCTCTGGCTCTGGAACCAGTTTCCTTGAGAGGGGTTGGACACTCTTCCACTCTGGAGTTGCCCCTGGTGAGAGGCGCCGAGCAGGAGTGGGCATACTTGTTGCCCCCCATCTTGGTGCCTGTACGTTGGGGTTTACCCCGGTGAACGAGAGGGTAGCCTCCCTTCGCTTACGGGTGGGGGGACGGGCTCTGACTGTTGTTTGTGCCTATGCGCCGAACGGCAGCGCAGATTACCCACCCTTTTTGGAGTCCTTGGAGGGGGTATTGGAGGGTGCGCCTCCTGGGGACTCCCTTGTTCTGCTGGGGGACTTCAACGCTCACGTGGGCAATGACAGTGAGACCTGGAGGGGTGTGGTTGGGAGGAACGGCCCCCCTGATCTGAACCCGAGTGGTGTTCTGTTGTTGGACTTCTGTGCTCGTCATGGATTGTCCATAACGAACACCATGTTCAGGCATAAGGGTGTCCATATGTGCTCTTGGCACCAGGACACCCTAGGTCGTAGTTCAATGATCGACTTTGTTGTCGTCTCATCTGATCTGCGGCCGCATGTCCTGGACACTCGGGTGAAGAGAGGGGCGGAGCTGTCAACTGACCACTACCTGGTGGTGAGTTGGCTCCGATGGTGGGGGAGGATGCCGGTCAGACCTGGCAGACCCAAACGTATTGTGAGGGTCTGCTGGGAACGTCTGGCAGAGTCTCCCGTAAGACGGAGCTTTAACTCCCACCTCCGGGAGAGCTTTGAACACGTTCCGAGGGAGGCGGGGGACATTGAGCCCGAGTGGACCATGTTTCGCGCCTCTATTGTCGAGGCAGCTTATCGGAGTTGTGGCCGCAAGGTTGTTGGTGCCTGTCGTGGTGGCAACCCTCGAACCCGGTGGTGGACACCGGCGGTGAGGGATGCTGTCAAGCTGAAGAAGGAGTCCTATTGGGCCTTTTTGGCCTGTGGGACCCCGGAAGCAGCAGATAGGTACCGGCAGTCCAAGCGGCATGCGGCTCGGGTGGTTGCTGAGGCAAAAACTCGGGCGTGGGAGGAGTTCGGAGAGGCCATGGAGAATGACTTCCGTACGGCTTCGAGGCGATTCTGGTCCACCATCCGGCGTCTCAGGGGGGGAAAGCGGTACGCGACCAACACCATTTATGGTGGGGATGGCGTGCTGTTGACCTCAACTCGGGATGTTGTGAGTCGGTGGGCGGAATACTTCGAAGACCTCCTCAATCCTACTGGCACGTCTTCCACTGAGGAAGCGGAGCCTGGGGACTTTGGGTCGGGCTCTCCAATCTCTGGTGCTGAGGTCGCCGAGGTGGTTAAAAAGCTCCGCGGTGGCAAGGCTCCGGGGGTGGATGAGATTCGTCCTGAGTTCCTTAGGGCTCTGGATGTTGTGGGGTTGTGTTGGCTTACGCGACTCTGCAATATCGCGTGGACATCGGGGGCAGTTCCCTTGGATTGGCAGACTGGGGTGGTGGTTCCCCTATTCAAAAAGGGGGACCGTAGGGTGTGTTCCAACTATAGAGGGATCACACTCTTAAGCCTCCCTGGTAAGGTCTATTCAGGGGTTCTGGAGAGGAGGGTCCGTCGGATAGTCGAACCTCGGATTCAGGAGGAGCAGTGTGGTTTTCGTCCTGGTCGTGGAACACTAGACCAGCTCTACACCCTCAACAGGGTCCTGGAGGGTGCGTGGGAGTTTGCCCAACCAGTTTACATGTGCTTTGTAGACTTGGAAAAGGCATTCGACCGCGTCCCTCGGGGGGTTCTGTGGCGGGTACTCCGGGAGTATGGGGTACCAGGCCCATTGATATGGGCTGTTAGGTCCCTGTACGACCGGTGTCAGAGCTTGGTCCGCATTGCCGGCAGTAAGTCAGGCTCGTTTCCGGTGAGAGTTGGACTCCGCCAAGGTTGCCCTTTGTCACCGATTCTGTTTATAACTTTTATGGACAGAATTTCTAGGCGCAGCCAAGGTGTTGAGAGGATCCGTTTTGGTGGCCTTAGAATCGCTTCTCTGTTTTTTGCAGATGATGTGGTCCTATTGGCTTCATCAGCTCGTGATCTACAGCTTTCGCTGGAGCGGTTTGCAGCTGAATGTGATGCGGCCGGGATGAGGATCAGTTCCTCCAAATCCGAGGCCATGGTCTTGAGCCGGAAAAGGGTAGCGTGCCCTCTCCGGGTCGGGGAGGAGGTCCTTACCCAAGTGGAGGAGTTTAAGTATCTCGGGATCTTGTTCACGAATGAGGGAAAACTGGAGCGTGAGATCGATAGGCGGATAGGTGCAGCGTCCGCAGTGAAGCGGGCGCTGTACCGGTCTGTCGTGGTGAAGAGAGAGCTGAGTCAAAAGGCAAAGCTCTCAATTTACCGATCGATCTACGTTCCCACCCTCATCTATGGTCATGAGCTTTGGGTTATGACCGAAAGAACAAGATCTCGGATACAAGCGGCTGAAATGAGTTTTCTCCGCAGGGTGGCTGGACTCTCCCTTAGAGATAGGGTGAGAAGCTCAGTCATCCGGGAGGGACTCGGAGTAGAGCCGCTGCTTCTCCACATCGAGAGGAGCCAGTTGAGGTGGCTCGGGCATCTGGTTAGGATGCCTCCTGGACGCCTCCCTGGTGAGGTGTTCCGGGCATGTCCCACCGGGAGGAGACCCAGAGGAAGACCCAGGATACGCTGGAGGGACTATGTTTCTCGGCTGGCCTGGGAACGCCTTGGGATTCCCCCAGAGGAGCTGCTCCAAGTGGCTGGGGAGAGGGAAGTCTGGGCCTCCCTACTTAGGCTGCTACCCCCGCGACCCGACCCCGGATAAGCGGAAGAAAATGGATGGATGGATGGATGGATGAATGAAGCATCACAGCAAGTCGAGTTTTCACACTATTTTGTGAAAGCCTGGCTAAGGCAGTGAGCCTTGATTCCTGGGGTTCACCAATGAGCAGTTTCCTCCAATTGCCTCAATGTTGTTGCTCCAAGTGATGTAACCTATTGGATTTTGAAATGCTTCTAATCTGATCCTCTCTTGAGGCCAGTTTGTTATCGTAGACATGATCAGGGGGCTGATGCCCCAGGAAGCATAGCCCCCAGGAACAAGGAGGTACTCAAACCCCTCCACCATGTTATGGTGGTAAATCTGCAATGGGAAATAAGAATCCTGCCTGGCCTGGGGATAACTTGGGATCTCCCAGGTGAAGTGTTGCTGTGTAGAAAGATGTCGTGATTTCCCTCTTGAGCCTTTTGCCTCTGTGGGTTAAAACTGAACGAAATACAATGTCAAAAGCAAAACAAATACAAAACAGCTGCCAAGTGTAAATATTTTTTTCTAGACTGAAGCCATTCAGCCTTACAAACCATACCAGCTTCATTGCTCAGTTACGGTTTTAATTTATTTATTTTCATAAAATTGAAGCAATGCAGTCAGAAAAGGGAAAAAAAAGGTGAAAGCTTATAGATATCAGAAAAAAAAATATGTGCATGAGGGAGAAGAGGGAAGTCAAGAAGAAAAGGAACAAAACAAACAAAATTATGCCATCTGCCACTAGATCCATGGAGCATGCATACAATCACACACTACAATCACCACATACACATACCTGCACACACTATTAAAACACACACCAAACCACAGACACATACACACCACCTGTCTCAGTGTTTGGGGAACTATTTAGGCAAGTTGTGCAACGATCTGTCTCATTCAGATCCACTATAAACACAAGCATTTGCTGACGGTCACAGGTCTGTTGGCATGCTGCTCAGGAGACTTTGGGTTTTGGAGCAGTTGTTCTGTGTGTGTTTTTTAATGTGTGTTTATGTGCATGTAACTATGCAAGGAGGAGAAAAAATCTAACAAAAATACAGAAGAAAGAATGAGGAAATCCACAACTAACAGCTAATGACACCAATGGATACCTGTGCTTGAACACACACAGTTACCTTTAATACCAGGCTGCACATTTAGCACTACTGTCATTGGAAAATCTGGTTCCTGGTATGAATTTGAAGACACTGTGTTGCAGATTTATTCTGAACACAGACACAATTCAATCCTTCACAATTACACACAAAAAAAAAAAAATCAAATTTTAGACAGTTTCACCCTCATGTTTTATCTCTTCTTCTTAAAAAAATGTTTTTAAACTTTCTTAAGCTTCCAAAAACGGACACATGAACAAGCTTGTGTGGAAATATGTGGGGGAGGAGGAGGAGGTGCTTTTGCCCACACCCCCACACCCCAATTTTGGAGAAAAAATAAAGAAGGACCCACAATTAATCTTTTGGAAAAACGTTCATATTAAGTAATAAAAAATAAATAAATAAAAAGCATAACCACCATTTATTTAGGAAAAACAAAGCATGGCTTGAGTGCATGCTGTAGCTATATGTCATGTTGTCAGTGCAGCTACTGTGTGCGCTCTCAAGCCATCATTACCTGCAGAGTCCCCTCAGTTTGGAATTAACTTGACAAAAAGACCTTCTCTGACTCCGTTCCGGTAACCTGGAACACCTTGCAAAAAGATCTGAAGCTGTCGTCTTTGATCTCTCTAAGGCAGGGATATCAAACACTCTTTCAAAAGGGGGCCAAAATTAAAACATTTTTCAAACTAAGGGGCAATTTCAGAATCTACATTAACTCAAATCAAATAACCAGTATATTTTCTTGGTCACAGGTTCCTCAACAAGACTTTGACTGGTCTCATTTGATGTTCTCTGGTGTGCTTTCGACATCATAATCAAAGATTACTGAAAAGAGATAGAAGTATTTTATGTTTCACAAGTCATCTTGCGGGCCAGATAAGTCAACGAGGGCCACATTTGGCCCCTGGGACTTGAGTTTGACCCATATGCTCTAGGGGTTTTTAAACAGCTGTTATTCAATGCAAAAATCAATGCAGACATGTTCCTGTTTTTAGTACTTTACCCTGTTTAATTACATAGCTTGTTTTTATTTTGTTTTATGCCACTATTTTGTTACTTTTCATTTTATATGCTTTTTATGACTGTTCATTGTTGTGTGTACCTCATCTGTTTTTATTTATTTATTTATTTTTATAACAGTTCTCCCTTATAAATGAGTCGCGACTCAATGAGACTAACCTGTAATAAATAAAGGTTGAATGATTTTAACCATCCATCCATTAACTTGCACTTGTTCTGGAGTTGGGTCGTGGGAGAATGAATTGAATGAATTGTGTAAGAGTACCACTGTCTGCAGTCAATCTCTACAAGATGGCTGGTAATTTCCACCAGCTGTCAGTCATCCACCTGAGGAGCCAACACGATTACAAAAGGCTGCAGTCGAGTGCTACTCTCCGTCTGAACATTACACTCTTCACAGTATTTAAGTATCTGGCCTGTTTGTTATTCTGAGTTTTGAAGTACTTACCTTGTGCTCTTGTCTTCAGACTAACCTGCCTCCTTGAATCCAATCCAGTCCTGGTCCTCCCTGGTTCTGCTCCTTGCCTCCTCGCTTCCTGTTCGCCAGCCTCTTGCCTGCCTGGTCAGTTCTGCCTGCTCAGCCCATCCTGCCCACTCAGCCTGCCCTGCTGGGAACCACATCAACCCTCAAACGCCAACCCAAACCCACCTGATATTATCCTATCTCCTCAGGGATCTGAAGCACTGTATATATATGTGCCTTCATTGTAAATAATAAAGACCGTTCAAACTTTACCTGTGTCTGTCTCGTTCCGGGTCTCTAACTATCTGGGGTTCTGAGATTACAACAAATTGAATTAATTTATGACTTTTAAAAATTATGTCCTCCCCTCATCAGCTTAACAATGGTTTGGTCTATTAAACCATGACATCTGGGACGTGTATCTCAACACTGTAGAGGAGTCATGTTTGACCAGTTTTCTATAGCACAGCAGTTAGTGATCTTGCCTTGCATGTGGATTACTTGGGTTTGAACCTCAGCAAAAACAGTCTTTGTTGTTATTCTACACAAAATAAAATATTTTAGGTTCTTGTAGATGTCAACAGTAATATGTATAAAATCCATCCATCCATCCATCTATTATCTTTTACCTGCTTCTTCCATTTTGGGTCACATGGGTCGCTGGTGCCCAAGTCCAGCAGTCACTGTGTGAGGAGCGTGGTACACCCTGGACAGGTCTCCAGTCCATCACAGGGACACATAGAGACAAACAACCATGCAACCTCTCAATCACACCTAAAGACAATTTAGAGTTACCAATCAGCCTAACATGCATGTTTTGGTCTGTGGAAGGAAACCGGCGTACCTGGAGAAAACCCATGGAAGCATGAGAAGAACATGTAAACTCCACACAGAAAAACCCCAGGTCCAACTGGGGATTAAACCCAGGATCTTCTTGCTGTGATGCAACACTGCTAACCACTGAGCTGTCATGCTGCCTAAATTTTTAAAGGGTATCTGTATAGTGTAGTAGGAACATTATAGCATGTTTCATCATTTAGGTAGCTCATAATTTTCATTGATCAAACCCCAGTGGTGGGCAACGCTAATCAAAAAATTTGTTCCACAATTTCTAAAACGCTTATTAATTTTTTTAGGTCCACAATTTCAAAAGTACAAATGTCTTATGAAAATTAGGGGAAGCTAATCTAATCCGCTATTTATATTTGACAATTGGTAGCCGGCAGCGTTATGCAATATTTGCACTACACTGCCAACTGAAAAGTAACTAAAATGATCCTAAAAGGATGAAATTACAAAAATCAAAGGATTTATTTAATACTTTACGTACATATATTCTATTCGGCCACGAAATTAACAAAAAAGAGAATGATCTTTTAATCCCTAAGACCACTTTTAAATCTCAAATACACGGGCGTTTCGCCACCGCATTTATACATAAAAGTAACCAAAATACATAAAACTAACGACTCACCGTCGAGTGGTCGACACAAAACACACAATAAAATCCTCCGGCCGCGTTAATTTGGCTTGAAACAGCGGGGTTCTCTGCGGATTTATCCAAGTAACCCAGCACAACCAGCTAGCCACAGAGTTAGCGTCCAGTTCACCTCTGACCCGGAAGATGTCAAGATTCTATAGGTAGTCAACAGATTTAATGAAAAGTAACTAAAATACATAAAACTAACGACTCACCGTCGAGTGGTCGACACAAAACACACAATAAAATCCTCCGGCCGCGTTAATTTGGCTTGAAACAGCGGGGTTCTCTGCGGATTTATCCAAGAAACCCAGCACAACCAGCTAGCCACAGAATTAGCCCCCGAGTTCACCTCTGACCCGGAAGATGTCAAGATGGAATAGTCCATTTTTAGTAGGGGGATACAGAAATCGACCGGTTTTTGTATTGCGTTTTTTAATGATCGTTTTCATCGTAACTATAATTATTTTTATGTTAAATGTACATTAAAGCTGCTATATGTAACTTTTCTAACAATATATTTTTAACATATTTCTTCACTCTGTCACTAGATTGATGTTAGAGAGGTAATCTCTGAAAAAAACTAAAAAAAAATATTGTCCCCTTGCTTCTCCAGGTGGTAAATAAGCATTTCTAAAAAGAAAAAGTGACCCGCCATTTTCCAGCCAATAAAAACAAAGTTTGTAACCAGCCAATAAAAACCGAGCTTGAATTCGAATCAGCCAATAAAAACAGAGCTTGAATTTGAATTTTAACAGACCACAAGGGGGCAGTGCCATATATGGCTCTGAGGGGGAGGGATCAGAATGCTTTGCTTGTTGAAATTTTTTCTAAGTGCTGATGTTCTACAGAAACTGCAGACTCCACCTTTAACAAGCATGAGCAATGTTAGTGATGTAGATGACTTGCCGGGACGGGGCGGGACCCCTGCTGAAATGGGACCCCAAGCAACGGCATCATTTGCCTACATGGTAGATCCGTGTCAGTTCTCCCCTCTGCTCCCCCTCCAACCCTCCCTCCTCTCTGCTCTTTATGGTGAGGGAGGGGAAAAAGGCAAAACAAGCAGCTACGGAGCCAGCATAAGAGCCTGTAATAAGTTTATTCGTTTTTACTGATAGATAATTAGTTATTAGCGGTACTGCATTTTAAATAAAAATAGCACAAATCCGCTTATGAATTATAAAAGTTAGTCACTCCGCTGTTACGCTGACAAAACCGTTAGGTCCGCTGTAAGCGGATTAGCACATTAGCGGTCCCAAGCGTTCATATGCCCACCTTTGAAACCCACAGTAAATCAATGTGTCTGAATAATGTTTTTTATTGGATTTTGTGGATTTAGTTATTGGATGTATGCTTTCTGTTTCTCAACATGTTGTATTTATTTAGAGTTTTTAAATCTTTAAAACTGCTACAGATCAGTGACAATCATTAATTAACCACAAAGTAAATTACACCAAATTAAATTATCTTTAACATTAATCTAATCGATCCTTAGACTGAATAAAACTGCACACAGATATGATGTGCACTGACAGTTTCTCACCACTATTCACCAGCAAAGTTACACATTAAAAATTGTTATTTGCAATGGCAAAGTTGTTTACATGTTTCCATGACAACATTGTTGTGCTGCATATGTCTCTGTGATTGTGATTATGTTTTCATTTGTAATGTTATTATTGTGAAAGGACGTATTTCCGATGTTTTGCAAACCAGTTCTTGTTTTTATTATTTGGTGTGGATTTTTGTAAAAAATAAAATAAAAAAGAAGCTTTTCTTGTATGTCACATGATTGGGGTTACCAGTAAGCTGTATCAGGTGTTGAATATTTTTTTGATAAAATATTTATTTAAAAAATGTGTTCATTAAAAAAAAACAATACAAAACAATCCCATAAATGATAACATACAAAATATAAAAAAATGAAAGGTGGAAGAAAGAAGAAAAAATCTTATTATATCTGCCCCTTTTTTCAAACAATCAGTTCAAACAATAATTACCTACAGTATAATAATAATTATAATGTTCAGTGCTCTTGTTAGTTTATGCAACTTGTCTGCCTAACAAACACACTACTGAATGTTTAATTTTAATTTCATTTTACAACTGGTCATTTAACTGTATCTTAAGGGAAAAGTGCTCTTCAAAAAAAAACTCCCCTTTTACTGTCCCCCAATATTGGGTAGAATTTCTGCCCTTATGAACATGAACACCTGTCTGAAACTGCTGGATTGAATGTCCATGAAGACAAATTGCAGCCATCTTTACAGTTGATATAGTGTTTTGCAAAAAAGGTGCATATTTCCTATTAAAAGCATGTTTTGTTACTTTTTTATACTTATGTCACTGATAACAAGTGAGTTAATTAATTAAACTGTGGCTTCTCTAAGGTGAAAATCACGCATCAGACAAAAAATGGAATAAATTGAAACTTGATGAATGAGCTGCAATCGTCTATTAAATTGCCCTCTAGCTGAAATGAAATATCTCAATCTCATAACTTTAATCTTGATTTCAGTTGACCTTTACTGTTATTGAGTGAAAGTTTGATAGATTTTTTTAATCATCTTTCTCAAACCTACACAATACGTATCACATTTTGTTGCACACAAAATGATGTAGAATGAACAGGCGCTTATTAGATGAAACTATAAGCTCCAAGGCAATTAGAAACAAAAAGGAAGGTCATAAATACAAATGAAGATAAATAACAAAGACAGATGAGTGCACTTGCAGAAATATTATTTGTATTGATCCGTGTATCTTGATTTATTGAAAGTCATGACAAACACTTTGATTTGTTCAAACACAAATTAATTTTCACTTTACTGTATGCTGATACCATTTCCTATCATTTAATTTTGAGTAAGTTTCTTTTTTCTACAACACGTTCTCGCCATATGTAAGCCATAGAAGCCCCATGATAACTATCAATTTTGGCATGAGCAAAATATAAATACTATTCAAGGGGAAAACGTTGGGGGAGTGGTGGCACAGAGTTTAGAAATGGTGAGCCTGTGATCGGAATAACTCTCGGTATTGACAACATCAAAATGTGGGTGAGATAGTTGAAGCACCCACATGCCTCCACCCTCATTTGCCCCACTCTGGGTTCTTGAGCAAGGCCCTGAACCCCGACCATATGCTCCTCCGGGCACCCTAGATGGCAGCTCTCTGCTCCACACAGAGGGCTGTGGTAGCTCGGTGATCTGTGGTTGCATCAGGAAGGACATCCGGCATAAAAATAATTGCCAAGTCTTCGTGCAACTTAGTTTGCTGTGGCAACCCCTGAACAAGGGAGCAGCCGAAAGAAGACAAAAGTTCAAGGGGGAAATGGTGGAAGA
>JBBPBX010112527.1:0-10578 GCA_038048925.1 Garcialebias charrua
TTTTTCAAACACATGAGCTGGAAACAATCGCTCTCTGGAAGTGTCCACTAGCAGACAAAAGTGGTACTGCACAATTTTTTGCCAAAATGAAAAACGGTCATATCTGAGTCAAAAATTTGTCTAAAAATATGGGAAAAAATCCATAAATATGTCGCTTCGCCGAATAAGTCGCAGGATATGCAAATTAGTAAAAAAAACAGCGACTTATACACCAAAAAGTACGATAAGTGAATAGAATGCCTAATGGACTCTTTGAGACACGCCCACAACAGACAGAAACAAGCTTGTAATTTTGGCTAGTGGACTTAACGATGGCAAAACCTAATTTAGCAGATGCTAATTTTGCTGATGGTTTCCAACGTAGCAAAACACAAATCTGCCAAATGAAAAAATTAGTTCTACTATTAGCTGTTAGCGGATTAGTGGAACTGTGCCTACCACTGCTAACTCTCCTGTGTCCGATCATGTTGTAATTTTTTACATCATTTCTAGAATTTTCAAAGTAGACAGATGAAACAGAACTTTCTACATCACTTTGAAATGCTAATGAGGTTAAATAGAAAGCATCGAGCTTAGGGACATTTGAAAACAAAGTAACAAAGGTGTATTTTTACTGTATAACATGCATGTTAATATTTTTTGATAGACTGTAACACAAAATTTGTTGCTTGGAGAGATATTAAAATAAATTAGTACAAAGTATTCAATTGCATATCAGGTGAATACGGTATATATATTCTCAGCGATATGTTTAGAGTCACAATGTATGTCTTCTTCTTCTTTCGGCTTCTCCCTTCGTCAGGGGTCGCCACAGTGAACTAAGGTGCATGAAGACTTTACAATTATTTTTGTGCTGGATGCCCTTCCTGATGCAACCACAGATCACTGAACTACCACAGCCCTCTGTGTGGAGCAGAGAGCTTTATCTAGGGCGCCTAGGGGAGCAGATAGTGGGTCAAGGGTCCAGAGTGGGGCAAATGAGGGTGGATGAATTCTTCACCAATCCCACCCACATTTTCATGTTGTCGGTACTGGGAGTTGAACCAGCAACCTTCCGATCACAAGCCCGCATTCTGTAACCTCTGCACCACTACTCCCACACCTAGACACAATATATGTTGTTAATGAAAATTAAAATCTGAAAGTTATGCACCATAACTCATGTTCCCTGGAGGAAGGGAACGAGGTGCAACATATTGCTATGGGAAATTGCGCCCCCGCGCGATCACCTGAAGGAATACATTCACGCCTTTATGGCCGGGGCGTCAGCGTCACGCCAGAGTCCCCGCCCTCTGGGTATTTAAGATGCGGATGCCCATCCTAATTTCTCCAAGTGCATTTCACTGAGCTTCCAGCATTGAAAGGGCAGACTATGTTGCACCTCGTTCCCTTCCTTCAGGGAACATGAGTTATGGTGCATAACTTTCAGTTCCCTTATCAGTCAGTCACTCGATGCAACATATTGCTATGGGAACGTAATTCATTCACACCCTTGAAATGCTCAGTAAAATGCATGCTTGTGAGAATATCTGCCTTAATACGACAGGCATTTCCCAGCCGCTCTCTACAAGGTATGTAGAGGGCACAGTCTGAGAAGAAAACACCACATGTAGAAACATCAACCTGATGTTACCACTGGACGTATTGATGAAACACCAGCTAGAGGCAGCACAAACGTGCTCCGCTAGTGCGATTGCCCACCATCTCCTTCTTCCCTGGAAATTTGGGAAGCAAGAGGAAAAGAGCAAAGAGACCCCTTAAGCCACTGGCAAACCAGATACAGGTAGTCCCCGATTTACGAGCGAGATCCGTTACAACGAGGCGCTCGTAAACCGGAAATCTCGTAATTTGGAACGGCCGCCATGTCTCTCGTAAATCCGGAATTTCGCTCGTAAATTGGAACGGTTTCGCTAGCGCGACTACAAACACTCTATTTTCATCCAAAAACTGCTTATGAGTGCATAAAAATGATCGGAAACGTGTGTCCATATGTTTAACTAACTAACTGTGGTGAAAAAACACATGAAAACTCAGTATTTTTTGCGTTTTTTCCAAAAATTCGCCAGCTCGTAAGTCTGGAACCTCGTAGATCAGAGCGCTCGTAATTCGGGGACTACCTGTAGTAATGTGTATATAAAGGACCCAGTTCAAACACAGGGTGACCTTCCAGGTCCCACAGGGGCAAAATTTTCATACACTCAAGGGGCACGTACGACTCCCTTATCTGCTCCCTGAACAGACAACTTGGACTGTCAGAGGGGACCCATCCTGATGTTGGAGACCTGTTAGAGGAGAGGGGAACCCTTCCACAGAACATCTCCCAAGTAAACATAAACACCAAGGGTCTCCCCTGTGTATGTTGTTGTTGTTGTTGTTTTTGGAAAAAAACAGTCAAGCCTTAGGCCCTCAGCCAGTTCCCTTCAATGGCCAGACTGAAAGCTGCCACAGTGGGTGTAGAAGCTGCCCACGTGCCTGAGTCAGCAGGTCCCTGTAAGAAGACAACTGCCATGGTATCCCTGACAACATTGAGATCAGTTCCGGGAACCACGGTTTCTGCGGCCACCTGGGAGCTATCAGTATCAGGGAGAGGGCTCCCTTATGTACACATTCCAGTGTCACCTGGATCAGAGGGATAGGCGGAAAAGCATAGTACAGCACCCATTCTATCCAATCATGGGCCAAAGCATCCATTCCCAAGGTGCGTCCGTTTCCTTCAAAGAGAAGTAGAGGTCACATTGTGAGCTAGCTCTGCATGCAAACAAGTCCACCGAGGCTCTCCCAAATCGTGACCAGACCTACTCCATGACTCGTGGGTTCAGTCTCCATTCTGACGCCAAAAGAGCATAATTCAGTTCACCCGGAACATGAGTCGCCCTGAGCGACAGTATTCTTGGAGTACACCACGTGAGCATCCTCTACGTCAGGCCGAGGAGGGCTTTGGATCTTGTCCCCGTCTCCCTGTTGATGAAGGACACCGTGGTTCTGTTATCTGATTTTACTAGGACGTGCCGTCCTACAATCAGACCTTTGCCAAAAAAGTATTTTACTGACAGGAATACGGCCAACAATTCCAGGAAGTTGATGTGTAATCTCGCTTCCTGTTCTTTCCAAAGGCCTCGGGCGTTCTGATTTCTGCAGACTGTCCCCCATCCTGTTTTCGAGGCGTCCGTAGTGATGACCACACGGGATGACACCCTACCTAACGGGACCCTTTCTGTGAAAACAGACAAGTTTCTCCAAGGTTCCAGGGCCCTCAGGCACTCTGAATCAATTCTAACCTTTCTTGCTCGACCAAGCAGGGTAGGTCATGTTTGTTGGTTTAGCCATACTTGTAGGGCCTGCATTTTCAGCAATGTGTGTGGCACACAGGGTATGACTGCCGCCAAGAGGTCTAAGAGGCGTTGGCACATTTTCATGGGGACCCGCTGATTCAGTTTGAACTTTGCCAGGCAATGGCGAATCGAGGAAACACGTTCCTTTGAGAGTCATGCTCTGTACCTGATGGTGTCGACCTGTACCCCCAGAAATACGGTAGACTGTGATGGGATCAGGTTACTCTTTTGTAGGTTTATGACAAAACCGAGAGACTCCAGGTGAGAAATCACCCTACAGGAGTGTGACTGGGCCTGTATTCTGCTTCCGGCCAGAATCAGGAGGTCATCCAGGTAGTTCATAATTCTGACTCCTTGATTCCTAAGAGGGGTCAGGGCTGCGTACAGACATTTAGTAAATGTACGAGGAGCAGTCTTCAAACCGAAGGGTAAGGCTTTGAATTCGTAAGCCTTCCCTTCGAAAGCAAACCGGAGGAATTTCCTGTGCCTCCTCCACATGCCCACATGGAAATAGGCGTCCTTCAAATCCACTGTACATGCGTAGTCTCCAGGTCTCACAGACTGGAGGACCTGCCGCAGTGTAAGCATCCTAAACTTGAAAGTTCTTATTCTCTTGTTCAGGGTCCTGAGATCCAGGATCGGCCTCAGGGATTGATCTCTTTTGGGCACCAGGAAGTACTTGCTGTAGTGACCGGAGCGTAGTTTGTGTTTCGGGACCAAACTTATTACTCCTTTCTGTAGCATCGTTAATATTTCCTCCCTCAGTACGTGTGCGCGTGCTAGGTTAATATTTGATTGCAGCACCCCCGTGAAGGGGGACGGTCCTTTGACGAACTACAGCTTGAGCCCATGACACACCATCGTCATGACCCATTCGTTTGGCAGACACGCCCTCCAGGCCTGCGCGTGTGCCATGAGCCTGGAAGGCATGTCTAACTGCTGCTTGTCATGTTTAAGTGCGGGAGGGGTGGCCTTCGACCCCTCTTGCGTGCTCTCGAGCAGGCTGGTCTGCCCAACAGAAGACATTGCGAGATCTGACTGTCTTAGGCAGAACTCATGCGTCTTACTGCGGTTCATAGTCTGAACAAGTAGTTTTGTGTTTCACAAAAGTGGGGCTCGAGTCAAGAACCAGGGTAGTCTGTGCTTTGGTACTTTTATTTTTGTATTTGCCTGAAACAGTGTTTGTTTTTATTACACATACAGTAGACGAGTTATATTTAGTGCGTACACACACGTCACCAGCTCCTTGTAGTGTTTTACAAATGAAGTCTGGGATCAAAAGGTCAGGTTCCCGTACCACGTGGGCGGGCAAACCTGTAAAGTCATGAGTTCGTCCACGTGGGCGGGCAAACCTGTAAAGTCATGAGTTTGTCCTGTTTCATCAGGCCCGAATCTGCTTCCCCCCTGGGGTCATCGAAGAGACCGTCGGCCGGGCCGCCTGAGGCTGAAAAGGCTCTCCGTCGCCAGCAGGTCTCTTCTGCGGAGGGCGACGGATGGCTTCCCTGGGGGACAAAGCTTTTTCTTGGTAGCTCCTCGCGGAGGGCTTCCGCCTGTTTGCGCCTTTGCTCCAGCCTGGCCTGGATGCGTTCCAGAGCTCCCCCGAAGGGTCCCGTCGGCTCGATCGGGTGCTGGAGGAAGAGAGACCTCTGGCCTTCCGGGAAGTCCGTTAAGGTCAACCAAAGATGGCGCTGGGCAACAACCATTTCCACCATTGCTCTACCCTGTGATGGCTATTGTCCCCATCATGCGGAGCACGAAGTCAGAGGCCCGGCGGGCCTCCTCCAGGGCCTCTGCTACGACCTGTTCATTTGCTGTTACCTGAAGCTCCTGCAGCTTTTCTGCTAGGTACACCTGCATCATGGTCGAAGCGTTCATCGCACGAGCCGCAAAGCCCTGAGCCCCGTAGCACTTGTCGAGCTGTTTCTCCGAAGCGTGGCAGGCCTTGCTGGGTAATGCTGGCTTCGCACCCGTTGCTGCGGAGGCCAGATGAGCCGCTAGGGTCTCCTCTATCTGGAGTGTGCTGGCGAGACTTGCTACCTCTATTCCAACGACATCCAGGAACCGGGAGAGCGGCAATGTCATGGGAGCTCCGGGTTCCGCCTAGGAGCGCGTCAGCTCCATCAGGAAGTCCGGAAAAATGGGCATTTTCTGCTACGTCGTTGGCTGCTGTTTCGCGTAGAAGTAATTTCCCGCCAGCCTCGTAACCTGTTGGCGAGGCATGGAGTCCGGCCACGCGACCTGCAGTGCGTTCGCGACCCAGTGGCACAAGTCGAACAGAGCAGGGACTGACAAGTCCGGTTCCGGTAGAACTTGCGCCAGGTTCTGGGAGGAATCCACACTTTCCCCTCCACAACCGTACTCGGCAAAGCTGGGCAACGCTAATTAAAATATTAGTTCCACAATTTCTAAAACGCTTATTAATTTTTTTAGGTCCACAATTTCATAAGCACAACTGCCTTCAGAAAATTAGGGGAAGCTAATTTGAAACCGCTATTTACATTCAACATTGGGAAGCCAGCAACAAGTAATGCAAAATTTGCACTACACTGCCGACTAGTGGTGTATGACTACACCTTGTATTACCTCTTGACACCGAATCGACTGGGATGTCATCTCCTTACATACACTTTTCGGTCAAGGTGCAAAAATGTAAAATTTTTAATGTGTTGTTGACTTCAGGATTGCTGTGTTTCTTTGTCTTTTTTTGTTTTGTTTAGATTTTTTATTAAAAATGCATCGATAAAGAAGTTATTTTAATTGTTTTCTGAAAACTGGAGCGTTGCAATGCATTATGGGAGCGGCACTACAGCAGAGCATGGAGGAATAAAACTTTTGTTGCTGTTGCTCCATTTGACCACTAGATGTCTGTCTTTATCAGCATAAGATAAGAGCTTTAAATAATTTATCTTCATTCATTCAACCAACCTCTTATTTTTTTATTTAATTTTGAACTCATTGGTTTGGAAGCCACAAAATGAAAAAGCTGTGAATTTGTGCTTGTTAATTTCTGTGCACATGTCATGTGCATGCATGAAAACCTTGATTTTCTTTGGAAAGAAATAAAGAAGAAATAAAAAAACATTTCCAGACACTATTTTACTGTATTACTGAAAAAACACATCTACTCAAAAATTGTGGTGGCCATGAGTAAATAAACACAATGTGATTAAACAAATATATAAAAATATAAAAAGTATATACACAACAAAATGCCTATAAAACATAAGCTGGTGAAAATTCTCAGTCGTCCAGGACATGATAAAATCAAAAAAGGCGTTCAATACAAGATCAACTGGACTTTATTTGTTGCAGAAAACGTTCAGAATGGCAGCTGTGAGACTGAAGTTTTATGCGTTTTATTAGTATAAAACTTCTTCTCAGTCTCACAGCTGCCATTCTGGATTGAAAAAGCCTTTTGGATAAAGGGTGAAACGTTTTCTGCAACAAATAAAGTCCAGTTGATCTTGTATTGAACGCCTTTTTTGATTATAAAACATGAGAAATAGAAAAAAAAATGTTTTTAGTCACTTAGTGTAACAGTTTTATTCCCTGCCCTTCCTCAACTTCAGGCTACTCTGACTGTTCTTCTGTGCTCATCTCCTCCATGTGATGCTGGTTGCCTCTCATAAAAATCAACACTTCAAAATTGGTGTCAGACAAGCTGGCTCTCTTGGCCCTCAAAATGTCCTTTCCCATCGAGAACAGGCGTTCAACTGCTGCACTGGAGGGGATGGGTGTGTTATATTTGGTGAACAGATCGATGAGTACCTGCTCACCCAAAAAGGCAGCATCGGTCAACACCACGTTTAAATCTCAAATACACGGGTGTGTCGCCACGGCATTTATACATGATGAAAGTAACCCAAATACATAAAACTAACGACTCGCCGTCGAATGGTCGACACAAAACGCACAATAAAATCCTTCGGCCACGTTAATTTGGCTTGAAACAGCTGGGTTTTCTAAGGATTTCCATTAGTAACCCACAACCAACCGGCAGACACAGTTAGCGTCTATAGGTACTCAACAGATTTAATGAAAAGTAATAAAAATACATGAAAATAACGACTCACCGTCGCGTGGTATACACAGAACACAAAATAGAATCCTCCGGCCGCGTTAATTTGGCTTGAAACAGCTGGGTTTTCTAAGGATTTGTCCAAGTACCCAGCACAAACAGCTAGCCACGGAATTAGCCTCTGAGTTCACCTCTAACCCGGAAGCTGTCGAGATGGAATAGTCCATTTTTAGTAGGGGGATAATGAAATCAACCGTTTTTTAAATTGCTTATTTAATGATTGTTTTCATCGTAACTATAATTATTTTTATGTTAAATGTAGATTAACAAGCAGGATCAATGTTAGGAATTAGGTGACTGGCCGGGGCGCGGCGGGGCCGGGGCCTCATGCTGATGGGATCCCCAGGCATTTACCTACATGGTAGATCCCCCCCTCTGCTCCCTCCCCCCTCCAACCCTCCCTCCCCCCTCCAACCCTTCCTCCTCTCTGCTGTTTACGGTGGGGAAAAAGGTAAAACAAGCAGCATTATGAGCTTGTAAATAAGTTTATTGGTTTTTACTGATAGATAATTAGTTATTAGCGGTACTGCATTTTAAATAAAAATAGCAGAAATCCGCTTATGAATTATAAAAGTTAGTCAATTCACAAAAACGCTGACAAAAAGTTTAGGTCCACTGTAAGCGGAATAGCGATTTAGCGCTCCCTAGCGTTCATTCGCCCACCTTTGGTACTCGGTGTCTTGGTCAGACACTTGAAGCTCTTGTCCTTGACCTCTCTAAATGGTTTTAAGAATCTGTTGGAATCCTGGCAAAAACCAATGCAGATATGTTCTTGTTTTTGATTTTATACATCTACCTTATAATCTGTCTGTTTTGCTACTTTGCTACATTGTTTTAATTTGTAAAAAAAAAAAAAACTATTTCTCTCTTATGTGTCTATTGTTGATTGTTTAAGGAAACTACTGTTGCTTTTGTCATGATTCTTTAGTTTGTAGACAGGTCCCTCTTGTAAATGAGTCCTCGAGGCTCAATGAGATTAACCTGACTAAATAAAGGTTGACTCAACTTCCTGAAAGTCTCAACATTCGTCCAGTGGTTCATGAGATATTTTGCTCAAAGTGGGGCAAAACCGGACTTGGAGGAACCCACATCAGACTCAATCTGGAAAAGGATAATTGACAATCATTCATCTTTGGTCTGCCTGACACATGCTGTAATTTAATTAAAGGTAGTGCACAGGCTGCACTGGTCCAAAGACAAACTGTCCAAAATCAAGGCCCACCTGGACCCTGCATGCAATCGTCACAAACTCAAGCTACACCTCTGCATACATTCTGGACTTGTCCCAAACTGCACACTTTTTGGCAATCTTACTCTTTCTCTGGAATGTGTGGTAAAACTGTACACCCATCACCACTTATTGCACTGTTCAGGGTGGTCCCTGGAGATGCATCCTTCAGCAAATGCCAGAAGGATGTGATTGCATACAGCTCTTTTGGCCAGGAGGCTAATTTTGTGCAACTGGAAGGACTCACCCCCACCACCCACCCCCAGTGTATGTACATTGGATCAGAGAGATAATTAATATCCATTTGGAAAAAATAAGGTTCTTGCGTGCAGAATCCCTAGGCAGACGGGCCAGGCTTCGTGGGTGTCCGTCGCCGACAGGGAGTAGCCGCAGCCGCTGGGGCAGGGGCACGAGCGAGGGCTCGCCGTCCTGCTGGCTTTCTTCGGAATCTTTGTCCTCTGTTTTCCCTTCTCGGGAGCCATGTCCGAAGAAGAGAAGTGTCGAGGCTGTTCCTAGCTTCCTTTTGTTTGAAGACGTCCTCTCCATCGTGTCGCTTTCGCTGGCTAGCCTGCTAATAGTTAGCATGGAGCGTTGTGACGCAGTTAGCGCCGTCGAGCGAAGCAGCTGCGGAGAGAGAAGAAAGCTTGAGGTAAGTAGAAAATGCTGGACTAGCTTTCGCCAGCCCAGCAGTTAGCGCCGTCGAGCGAAGCAGCTGCGGAGAGAGAAGAAAGCTTTGAGGTAAGTAGAAAATGCTGGACTAGCTTTCGCCAGCCCAGCAGTATGCAGGAAAATTTCTCTGTACGCTCAGCGTAGGGAGCAAGCTCACGTCTAATCGAGCAATGTGACAACAGAGAAGTCCCACGAAGTTCAGGTTTAAGCGAGGTGAAGGGCAATAAGAGAAAGTAGGATGGGTGTCCGCGTCTTAAATACCCAGAGGGCGGGGAGTCTGGCGTGACGCTGACGCCCCGGCCATAAAGGCGTGAATGTATTCCTTCAGGTAATCGCACGGGAGCGCAATTTCCCATAGCAATATGTTGCACCGAGTGACTGACTGATACGGAAACTACTTCTCCCCCAACAGCTTACTCCAAAGTGGAACAAAACACTTACCACTTTGAATGTTATACATGGATTATTGAGAATGGATTTGGTGTTCACTATTCTTATTTTGTGGAGATCTGATTTTCAAAAAATATGTAAAAGCTTTTTTTATACCCCTCAACAAAATCCAATTAATTTAATATTTAAACTTTTGCCAAATTCTTCAGAGTCTAAGACAAAACAAACTTTAAAATTCTCAGCATGCCACCTATACCTGTTATGTGCTCTACAGAAGCAAAGTCAGTCTGAAATGAGATTTTTTTAAAGACTTTGTGGAATACATTATTGCCCTTTATCCATAGGGCCTGTTCGCGCTTGTTCGGTCTCCTTCGTAACTAGTTAACAACTAGTTATGGAGTGTACCCATAGGGGCCTGTTCACGTGAAACCAGACCTATTTTGGTGCCTGCCTCACTGGGGTACATGGGTCTGGTTCTTGTAGGGTCCAGTTATGACATCAGCACAGTGTGGTCACTGATTGGTCAGGGGGCGTATTCCTAGGTCGGAGGGCGGAGATTTAGTCTTCCAGGAAATCCAATCCACAATTTTCTTTTTCACCCGCAACTACAAATAACACCAGTCTTTCCTTCATTGACATGTAACAGTTACAATATTCAAATAAAGATGCTTTGATATTTTGATTGGAATTGATTGATTACATATTGTTAAGTTTACAGTATATTACAAATGTTTTAGAGTTTGGAACACACTTGTTGATCAACTGGGACAATGGAGGAGCGCAGATTTTTTAGGACACATGCCACTTGTCCAAAGTAGTGTACTCCACCATCATCAATGTGTGTATATACTGTATATATAAAATATATACATGTATATATA
>JBBPBX010112528.1:0-10578 GCA_038048925.1 Garcialebias charrua
ATCAACAGAAGCTATCAAATTGGTGCAAAATACACAAATACATCTGTTTATCTCAAAGTCTGTGATATAGGCTCTGAAACAAGTGTCACACCTGCTGCTCCTCCGTTGTCTGCTTGGAGGGATGGGGAATTGGACGACGACGACGTCTCAGACTGGTCTTCTAATAAAAGAAAGAAGTTTAAACCAACTGTGGCACATCAAATTGGAATGATTATTCCAAGAAAATAATAACGTACCTTCTTCCCCTTTGGAGAACATGAAAGCAATGGAGCATCACAGCCAGATGCAGGAACAATTCGGTCCATCTTCTTCAACAACGCAGGGCTGAACCACACAGGATTCGGGGGGATGGAAAAGTCCAGCAGGTCTCCCTGTAAAATTAAAAAACAAAACGTGCTTAAAATGGATTAATCCATACATTGATGTTTCACACAAAGTTTTTTACACAATGTTTTGCTCTGAGATGAGGAAAACCATACCTGTTGGTCAACCATCCTCCCAGTGGCGTGTGGACAGCCATCATCACCCTGGATCCCACGCGACATTGAAAAATTATTTTCAGTTGCAACAAATTCCTTTGAAAATGCACAAATGTCCTGAAATCAATGGAACATGTATCCAGTACCTTCTGGCCACCAAAAACAACAGTCCAGTCAAAGGGGTCCGAACGACGTGGAGCAGCCACCTCACCGACCACGACCAGCCTAGGGGAGGAACGTCTCACCTCTGGGTGGGAAGCCGTCACCACAGGAACTGGAGATGTCGGTGCACTTAACTCAAGTTGCAAGCAGACTGCAGCCTGCAGCAACTGAGCAAGGACCTCCATCCCAGGACGCTCGCTCAGGTGAACCTACAACACAGTTACAGAACACATTTTATTACATACAACAAGCCTAAACAACATTTTTATAATGAAAAAAAGAAAAAATTAACATACGCCATCCCTGCACCACAAGTCTGTGTTGCTCAGTGGGAAGTATTGAGTGACCGGCAGGTACTGAACACCTAGACAGAAAAAGAACTAACTGTCACTCTTAATGCCAGCCAGGCTGACACCAGTAATTTATTGATACAGTAGATACTCCTGTCAAACGAATCTGTTTTTCAGTCATTTGTTTCAAATTCAACCTTAACTGGCACTGAGCTGAAAACTCATCAGGAATGTGTACCCGTACTGTTCTAATTTCAGTATTGATAGTTACACAGGCAGCACAATGGCACAACTGGTGGAGCTGCTGCCTCTCAGCAAGCAGGACCCCGGTTCAAATCCCGGTCCAGTGGCCTTTCTGAGTGGAGTTTGTATGTTCTCTCCGTGCATGCGTGGGTTTTCTCTGGGTACTCCGGTTTCCTCCCACAGACCAAAAACATGCATGTTAGACTGATTGGTAACTCGAAATTATTCCTAGGTGTGACATAAAATGAACATTTACTGTAGTTTTAGTAAAAACACTGATTGTGCACATCACTTACTTCTCCGAGCAGCCACACCATGGTACTCTCGCCGCAGTTGCTGTTGCAGCTCTTCCTCCACGCGGAGACGTGGTGGAAAGTCCACAACAACCACCTGTAAATTTCAATCAAAATAAATTATGTAAACCAGGGCTTACAGTGAAAAAAAATCCTGAGCCTGAAACTTTTTTGTGTTGTTGATCAAATAAAATCGTAACATTTTGTCAACGTTTATTACAAATGCTCTCTGAAAAGTGCAAACAGTTTTTAAACAATTCAGCTTCAAGTAACAATGACTTACATGAGGTTTCAATGTATCTGAACTTAATGTAAAATATGTGCCCCAGAGAACTGCCCTGCAGCAAAAACAACTCAAAAAAAGACTCAACGCCACATTGAACAGACACATTTCAGTCAATTCTTCTGCAATAAATTTAGAATACACAATATCACAATCTAAAAGGAAGTTCCACAGAGCTGGTTTTAGGACTCCCAGCATTCTAAATAACTTTCATAGTAAGAGCTGGAGTCATCTCCAGCATCAACACACAGATGTTCTGTGCCGTGGACAAAGTTTCATGTGAACACAGACTGTTAAAACTCTAATGAAAATGTCTTACCAGCATTTGCATCAGAAGCATTTGTAAGGGGTGGGGGCAGGTACACTGGTGGGGGGTCTGGGGGTCCTCCCCCAGAAAATTTGGAATAAAGTAGATGCCATTTCCTGTATTCTGGTGTATTTTAAAGGGTTAAACATCTATGTTTACCTACATAAGTAACTTGATTCAATAACTAATTTAGAGAGCAACAAGTAACCTCCCAGCTGAATGCATGCAGCTCAAAAACCTGTTTTATTTAACTACAGACTTTATTATTTAACTTTACTTATTCATGTTCCCCAGAGGGAAAATCAACCTTCTTATTTAAGCTGTCACTGACTTTATCTGCACTGAACTCCGTTCAATCCTAAAGAAATAACTTGGAGCCTCTAAGAATCTTCACCAGCAACTTGGAGCCTCCGTCAGAAAGGAGGGAGGGAGGGGGATTGTTTATGTGTTCAGCAGTGTGTGTGTGTGTGTGTGTGTGTGTGTGTGTGTGTGTGTGTGGAGAGGGTTGCACTTTGATTCGCTGCAGACGGAGTCCAGCCAAACAGAGTTTTATTTTGTAGAACAAGGTAGAGCTTTAGCTCACGCCTCAAAAACACACGCGCGCACACACACACAGAACACCAGCTCTTTCTTTTTCCGGACGCTCATTTGAAACACGTACCTTGCGCTCTGATTCGCTGAAAGGGAGGACAGTCAGAGGAGGCGCGGACACATGAGGAGGAGAAATTGCCTCCTGTTAACGCCGAAGCCGCACGGCTCAGTGCGCGCGCAGAGGGCCAGCGGACCAAAGCGCAACTCGGCCTTTACGGAGGAGGCAGAACGCCACTTGTTTGTAAAACTATATTTTGTCCCGGGCGGTGTGACGACCTCCGCATTGATTTGACTGAAGCCACATGCACACGCTAAGACCTGCCTTCCTGTTTGTGATTGGTCAAAACAACGTGAACTTCAATGTGATTGGATGTAATCGCTGTCCATCAATCACAGTTAAGTTGAGGCAGTTTTTTTTTTTTACAGTTTGGTCAAAAGCCGGAAATCCGACCCCTGGCCGGAGGTATTTAAGCCCTGCGTAAACAAATATGCCATGTTTTCACATACATCTGATTATGAATAAATCCAGTGGATATTTAACTTACATTAGCAGAGAGGTTGCTGACAACATCCAACAAAAGGCCGAAGTCCTCTCCCGCCTTCACGAAGCTGGTGGTCAAGTTGCTGCTGGGTGCCAAAACACAGACTACATCTGGGGTCCGAGGTAGAACTGTTTTCAGCACCTCATGCCACAAGTCTTCCGCAAAGGGCCCGGGGGTTGCAAGCACCCCAAAGGAGAACTCACTCTCTGGCATAGTGACAAACCCATCTTTGATAGCACTCAAATGGAAATCTAACATTAGATATTGAGTTTCCTGAGTTCTCAAGAAAAAGCAAAACATCATCAGCATAAAGACTAATTTTATGTTCTATGTTTCTACCCTTTATTCCTTTAATATCAGCACTTTGCCTTATTGCTGCTGCTAAAGGTTCAATAAAAATAGCAAATAATGCTGGTGAAAGTGGGCAACCTTGCCTGGTGCCCCTCTGTAAACAGAAGCTTGAAGATAATTGATTATTTGTCCTGACGCACGCTGTTGGTGAACTATATAATATTTTTAACCAGTTAATGAAGTAATTCCCAAAACCAAATTTATTTAAGGTAGCAAATAAAAAATTCCAATTTACTCTATCGAAAGCTTTTTCAGCATCTAAAGAAAAAATAGCTGTTTCAATATTTTTAAAATACGAATACTCTATTACATTATATAATCTGCGAGTGTTTGTGTTCGAGTGTCTTCCCTTTATGAATCCGGTTTGGTCTGGATGTATAATAACAGGAGTTATCTTCTCTAGTCTTTTTGATAAGACTTTACAAATTATTTTAACATCTACATTAATAAGAGAAATTGGACGATAACTGGTAGGTAATACTGGGTCTTTGCCTGATTTTAATAAGAGACTAATGTTAGCTGAATTCATATGTGTTGGTAGCCTGCCATTTCCTTCTGACTCAAGTAGCACTCTATAGAATATCGGTTCCAGTATATCCCAGAATACTTTATAGAATTCCACTGGATAGCCATCAGGACCTGGAGATTTCTTATTAGGCATGCTTTTAATTGCTTCATGGAGCTCATCGGATGTTAATGGTGAGTCTAGTTTTGATGACTGACTAATATCTAGTTTTGGAAGTGTTACTTTCTCCAAGAATTCATTAATATCCTCGTTAGATGGATTTATTTGTGGAGTGTATAGAGTTTTATAGAAATCTTTAAAAACATCGTTTATTTTTCCCTCATCATAAAATATATTTCCATTTTCATCTTTAATACCATATATAGATGTTTTTTCTTTGTTTAATTTGAGTTGATTAGCTAAAAAGTTCCCTGATTTATTACCGTATTCAAAATGATCTAATCTAAGTCTTTGTATCAAGAATTTATTTTTCTTATCAATATATTCATTTAGTTCTAATTTTAATCTGCGTAGCTTTTGCTGTGTTTCCTCACCTTGTAGACCTTCTAACAATTTAATGGATTTCTCTAATTCATCAATACGTTTATTTTCTTTTTTCTTTTTATTTGATGAATAGGATATTATTTTACCTCTCATGACTGTTTTCCCAGCCTCCCAAAGTGTACATGCTGAAGTTCCTGGCAAGTCATTAAACTCTAGATACGATGCCCATTCTTTTTTAAAATATTGTATAAATTCTTCTTCTTGTAGCAGTGATGTATTTAATCTCCAATTTATATTTTTTGTTGTTGTTTTTTTAAAATCTAAATTTACAGTAACTGGTGCATGATCGCTGACAGCAATAGGGTGTATCTTAGTGTCTGAAATGTTTGCCATCAATGAATTGCTTACTATGAAATAATCTAGACGAGAATATGAGTGATGCACATGTGAAAAGAAAGAATATTCTTTGCTATCAGGGTGAAAACAACGCCATGCATCGCAGAGCCCATAATCATTCATATACTGTTTAACTATATTTATAGATTGCCAACTGCGTTGAGTTCCCGCTGCATTCAGTCTGTCTAATTTGTCATCTAAACCAAAGTTGAGATCACCTCCCATCACCAGTGAGGAGTCCATGTGATTTGATAGGGTGGAAAAAAAATCATGAAAAAAAGCTGCGTCGTCTACATTCGGTCCATATATGCTAACAATGCAATAATTTTGTCTAAATATTGATAACTTTAATATTATATATCTACCGTGCGGGTCTATAACCTGATCTAATACTGTGAAGTTAACATTTTTATTTATTAAAATTGCCACCCCTCTTTGTCTTGAATTATAACATGCTGAGAATACATTAGGAAACTCTGAAGATTTAAGCTCCTCCACAGTTGATGCCAATTTATGAATTTCTTGGAGTAATACAACATCTGCCTTTAATCTTTTAATCTGGTTAAAAATTCTATATTTTTTACGTTGGCTACCGGCTCCATTAATGTTCCATGTGACAAACCCTAAGGTACCCATACCTGTGCTAATGATAATATAGCTAAACCACACCCATTGTCACAAATACAAAAGATAGCAATATATCCAGACAAAAACATATTCCTTAAAGGTTAATTATATATTGAATCAGGGAAGTTTTCATTTATGAAGTAAATGTATGGATATATAAAGATGAATGTGAACCCCTGTGCTTGTGCTCTGACAATTGTTAATTTAGAAAAATATAGACAGGAAAACAAAGAGAGATGATATACATGAAAACATAACTCAGATAAGAAAAAATAAAAGAACCCTCCTACCACATCAAGTGCCATCACACCTTGTGTACCACCACGATCTGTGTGACCCCACCAACCGAGCTGTGCTGAAGAAAATAAATATAGCTGGTAAGTAATATTAATAAATACTATATTTAATAATATCAATTAATATTAGCAACCGAAATAATTCTTACCTTGATTATATGGCTAATACAGCCAAGGAGTAGCCTCTGGATCTCTAAACAGCTGACCGTTTATGTAGAGTTTATCCACCGAGATGTTAGCTCTTCTTCCTTCGCTAATATTTTTCTTTCTTATTGGGAATAAAATGCGCCGTCTATTCAGAATTTCTACAGGAAATTGATCGTTCATACTGAAATGTGTGTTACGAAGTTCCCTACCTCGGCTTTTAACCTGTTCTTTTTGCTTGAAATGTTCAAATTTAGCTATTATTGGCCGTGGCCTAGTAGTATTCTCAGGTTTTTTACCTCCCAGGCGGTGAACTCGATGAAAAGTCATCGATTTGACAGTGTCACTCGGCAACTTTAGCTGGTTCTGAATAAAGGCCCGGACCGAGGCCTCCGGATCCTCCTCCGTTTTCTCCGGAATTCCAGAAAAAACTAGATTTTCCCGCATGCTTCTAGCTTGGATATCTAACAATGACTCTTTCATTTTCTTATTATCGCCAGAAAGCTGCGTAATCTGGTCTGTTATTTGTCTCACGGTCCCCTTCAACTCCGTATTTTCTTTAGCTAGAGATGCTACCTGTTGTTGACTGAACTCGAGCGATTCTCTCAAACTCTGGAATTCTTTGTGTAACACCTCTACCAAAGCCAGCCGGGCGTCTAAGCTAGACAACTTCTTGTCTATTGATTCCAATATAGCCGTGAAGCCTGAATTGTCCGCGGACGTTTCTGTCGAGCTATCTGAGCTACCCTCTCGGTGTCGTTTAGCTAACGGGGCATTAGCTGACTCGCTAGCAGCGCCGGATGTACTGGATTTGCTCATGACTAGCTTTTCAAAATAATCGTCAACAAACAATTCTAGGCTCTTCAAAGTTTCCCCGTCCAGCTTTGTTCAGCGAAAAAATAAATCGTTATTAAATTTTAGTATCCCTTTTTTTTATGACCTTACATTAATTATACAAATGTATTTAAATAAATATGGACTTACCAATGATTTATAGTCATACTCACGCACAGGTTTAAAGTTTTCCTCAGCAGCAGCTCATAACACCTCCGCAATGTTTTACAAACATTTCTAATACTTTTAATAAGTATTAGTTTAATGAACTTTAACTGTATCCCTTCTTTGTGGATGTTCTGCTCATCACTGGTGGGTGTGGTCCCAAACACCAGTGATAAATGAGGGACTACACAGACACACACACACGGCTTGTATGCATTTCGCCACAAGACTGAAATATTGGAAATTGTGCAATAAAATGGATCACATAGTCAGAAAGTAGAGTCCAGTATTGAGGGCTGGCAGTTTAGAGCAAAAAAACAATAACAAAACATACTAGGAATAAACTAAAATTGAAATCCACCTTTTCTAAATATTAAGCACATTTGCTTGCTGCTTTGCAAATTTTGTAAAATAAAAATGGTATTAAAAATATCCAAAACATGAGAATGCGGGGGAAATATGTACAATTTTATTTTTATCATCTCAACCAATTACCTTTTTTTTTTTCAAAAGGTTTAAAGTTTCAGAAAAGCAGTCACTGCTCATTCCATATGCAGTTTGATATTTATACCAGGGTTTGTCTACTGAAAAGGAACTGAAGTTTTTTTTTAATGTGAGGCAGAAGATCAAATACTCATTAGCAGAGATTGCTGTTTTTCAATAATGTTGATCCACTGCTTCAAACTGATGTAACATGAGAACTATACAACACTTTAAATGGAAATTACATACAAGTTAAACATAAACATTTTAGTTTGAGAACAGTGAGCACTTGCTGTCTCGTTGCAATATCATGGCTGTTCATCTCAGAGGGAAGGATGTGGCCCACTTAAGTAGGCTGCTCACACCTGCAGATGGTTTCATTAATTAAACCATCTGCCTTGCATTGTTTTGAGCTGCATTTTAGCATCATGAAGGAAACTGCAGTAATATCATGGAAAAACACCGGAATTTATTTATTTTCTTTGGACAGGCAAAATAGCACACAACACATGAACGCTCCCAAATGTTGCTATGCAGTGACAGTTTTCAAAGCTCTATACATTTAAACTTCTTTCTGCTACTTTAGCTACTTTTCAGGCATTTTTTTGTTGTTGCTAATTTCAGCTTTTTTCCCCCCTTAATTTCCACTTTTTTCCCCTTCTTTATTTCTTTTAGCTTAATTGGTGACATGTATATTTTTTATCAAATATATTGATGAAATGTGTAGATATGTTGTGTTGCTTAGAATGATATTGTGTTAAAATATGATCTGGTTTCTGTTACCAGTTAAAAAGGAAAAAAAAAGTTTTCGTTAAAACGTGTACCAATACCAACATTCAAAGCAATTTGAGAGTATCTAAAAAAGCCTTCAGAATGTTAATTAAAATGTTAAAAGCTGATGAGGTCACTAAAGCCAAACAAAGATCAAAGGTCAGTGATGTCATCACAAAAGCGTATATATACACCCCCCACCAGCAAGCTGCCTCAGAAGTGATTTGCTTCAGTTGGTGGAGTTTGTTTCAAAATAGCCAGGATTTGTTTTTTTTATAACAGAAAAAGTAAAATGGAGAGAAGACAGCACAGCATCTTCTCAAGAGTTGATTACAGAGGATATTATCCTCTACAGACAGCCGGGCGATGAACGTAGAGAGGCCACGAGCAGGGCGAAATCTCTATGAAAGTAATCAGACCTGGCAAACAGCTTATGAGATTGATTTTGACAAAACAACCGGACCATGTCGCACAAATGAACTGCGCAAAAACAGGAGCATACAGCAAACGCTAAACTCTTTCGATAACCACGAGAGTGAAGGATTGCTGACTTTTGCCACAAATGCAAAACAGCATGAACCGGACGCTTTACGTCAAAAGAATGACGCCATCGCTATTGTGAAATACTGTACAATCAAGAGAAACAAAAAAAAAAAAACTGGCTGATTTAAAAAATGAAATCATGAGCCAGGAAAAAGCAAGGCGGCTTCGAGAAGAAGGAATAATTAAACGTCAAGGTTTAAAGGTTCAGTATGTAATTTCTGGAGGACGCTGGGACTTAGAAACATTTCCAGCAGGGGAAAAGCATTCTGCTCCCTCCCCTCAGAGCCATATATGACTCTGAGGAGGAGCTACAGTCCGTTCTCTGTTGAACTTGAGTTCTGAAGCTCCGCCCCCTGCTGTGTGTCCGCTCGGAGCGCTTCAATATTCTGTGATTATATGTTATTAAAACGTTTTAAAAATATAATAAAACCATGGCGCACTTGTCCAACAACACAAAAACCAGCAGAAATCATCAGAGGTTCACGCAGCTGATGGAGATGTTCAATATTTATCATCTAAAACTAATTACTCTGACCCAATAATTATAACCCAGCTCACTTGTATCAAATATTCTCTGTTCCCTTTAAACACTTCTATTTGATAGTACAAACATGTTGTTTGCTTTTTCTCTTGATACAGAAAAGACAGTCTTCTAGCCTTGACAATGTTTGGATTAGATGTTCTTGTTTGATCAGAACCATGACTTATTTGTTTTATCTGTAAGACGTCAGAGCTTGTTAAACTCCACCTGCTTCTTGTTTAAATAGCTTGTCATGTCCAGTACAATTCGGAATTGTGCTGGACAATGTATTTGAGACCAAACTAAGTTTCAAAAGACATTAAAAGCCCTTCCCCCTTGCAAGGTTGTTTGTCTGATTTAACACTGTTCTCTTGTTTATCTTGTGTGATTTTTATTAAGGTAACAGGGGTTTAAAATCCCCATCATTATGGTGCCGAAAACCCATTCTCCCAAATACCTGCTCCTGATGACCTCTGAACGGAGCGCAGCTGCGAGGCACGGTAAATATGACAGAAAGTCCAGTGATTGGGTTTGTCTCTGGCCGGCTTCCTCTGTCCATGGTGCGATCAGGGTCGGGTTGGCGGAGATTCCCAGACATCCGCGCAGGTCAACAAGAAATGTGAGTGTTAAATAGTGTTTGTTGATATGTCGTTTTTAGAACAATTTGAGTACAGTAACAGGAACTAGTTCACCCTGAGCCGATGACTTGAAATTTTGAATGAGGTGTCTGCTTTTCGATAACTAGGCGAATTTTGCGCACACGCTAGTTGGCAGAACCAAGATTTCTGTGATTTATAAGCGAGGGCAGCCAAAAATACGCCAAGACCAGAAATGTGAGGCTGGCTGCCAGACCTTTAAATTGGACGTTTAGTGTGTCCGGCCAGGCGAGAAGAGAAATTAAGACAAGAACGTTTATTTTTATATTTGACGCGTCATTATGTACTGTATTTGTTTAGTCCTTTTTTATGTGTATGTTTGTTTCTGGAGCCCTGCACCTCTGCTTTTTCTTCCTCCCATTTCCTTGTGTGTGTAGGCAGCTGGCTCCTTATCTGTGGGCCTTTCTCAGACCCCCCCACCCGTGCTGAACCTGCCTGCAGCGTTTTCTGTGTTTAACTGCTCTGAGTGTGATTACTGGATCTAAAAGGTTTTCCAGTTTGACATTAATTTGCTCACATTATTAAAAGGAAAAAAAAAAAAAAAAAAAAGAGATAGACCTTTGGTCAGTGAAAAAATATGGCTGAATGAATCA
>JBBPBX010112529.1:0-10578 GCA_038048925.1 Garcialebias charrua
GGAGTTATATAAAAGCTCCGGCAGTCTACTTGGACGCTCCCATTTGCGAAAACCACTCTTTTGTTCCGGGTCTCAGCGATGTCGGTTTCCAGATGTGGAAAATGAAGGGTATCCATAAGGTGGGGGATCTGTACGTTGATGGCACGCTTGCGTCCTTTACTCAGTTGAGCTCTGTATATGATGTTCCACGGTCGGGATTCTTTCGTTTTCTACAGATTAGGGACTACGTTAGTAAAAATATATCAAATTTTAGAACTCTTACAAGACATGAGACTCTGGAGGCAATAAATAAATTTGATCCGGTTAATCGTGGGGCAGTGTCATACTTTTACAGCATTCTCAATAATGTACCTGTCAGGCTCTGTCCCTGTCTGTTTCTTTATGTTTATTTGTGTTTTCCTCCTGTCTTCCTTTTGTCATTCTGAGCTTTGTGATTCCTGTTTATCTCATTCAGTCTCTGTCATTTTCCCACTCACTTTTCAGTCTGTCTCTCTGTGCTCAAGCCTGCAGCCTTAATCATTCACACCTGTCTCATCAGCCACCTGCCAAGCTGAACTCATTACCCACTCTCTTTCTGCCTTATAAAAAGCCTTCATCTCCTCCACTTTGTGTCCGGTCATTGTTCTGTTCACACAGACAATTCAGTCCTCACCTCTCCACTCTGATGTCCTTCTCTGTTTCTGCTCCAGTTTACCAGAGTGAGTTTTTGGCTGCCCTGACAGCATTTTTGTTTAAAATAAATAATTATTATTTTAAACTCCTGCCTCGTTCGCTTTCCTGCACGTGGGTCTAACACCAGAGGAACCTGACAGTACCGGTAGACCTCACTAAAATCAAGAAAGTATGGGAGGATGAGATGGGACAACAGATACCTGACGATGTGTGGGAGGAAAGTTTGAAGAGTATACATGACTGTTCAGTTAACTCTAGGCATAATCTTATACAATTCAAAACATTGCATAGACTCTATTATTCAAGAGAAAAATTAAGTACTTTTTACCCGAATGAGTCACCAATGTGTAATCGGTGTAAAGTTGCAACGGGCAACTTGCTCCACTCCTTTTGGTCATGTATACAGCTGCATACATTTTGGAAGAACATTTTTTATTTCTTTTCCACTGCTTTTGGGAAACAATGGGATCCGGATCCACTGGTTGCAATTCTCGGAGCTCCAGGGGTTTTGCCCCTGGCCAATAAATATGAGAAAGTAGCCATTTTGTTTGGTATGGTAATCGCTAAGAAGTTGATCTTGAAGGTTTGGAAGAAGGACTTTGTACCCACATTTGAACAGTGGTTGGGAGAATTGGCAAACACATTGTCTCTGGAAAGATTGAGATATTACAACGAAGACAAAATGAACATGTTTGGGACAATATGGGACTCTGTACTAAAATATATTCAATGAAGGTATCGTAGTTGATCATTAGACTAATGTCCGGTATTATATGAGCCCTTGCTCTCTGGTGTATTGTTGAAATGGTGTGATTCATAATCTGGTGTATTTACCTTATGTTGTTTTGACTGTGTGACCTTTACTATCCGATGTGCTGTTTTGTTTGGTTTGGGAGGGGTGTTGATGATACTGTAGTTTGTTTTATTACTAAAAATGCCAATAAACAAAAAAAACACACAAAAAAAGAAAATATGCTTAGGCATATTCATTGCAAAGATGAATATATACTATAGATTTCCAAATACTGTACTGTAAATAAATGTTTAATCATTATTTGGTTAACAAGATCCATGTGTTTTGCACGTGCCTGTTGTGCCAGATGTAGAAGTCCCAAGGCGAAAGGTGAAGTCTCTACGGACTACCAGCTCAGCCTTGCTGGTGCTCATCTACGGGAGAGAGTTATTGGCCAATTGAAGTTTGACTGGGAGGCAATCGGGGGCTCATAAAGATGTGGAGTCAAAGCCACCTTTGGACAACACAAAGCTTGATACTTGGTGAGTGTATAATGTAGGACAAAACTCATTCTAAAATACATTGCTTTGTCGAGAGCCGGAAGAGGAAGAAGAAGAAGGCTGTTTGCTAGGAACTATTCTCCTGGAGTGAAGCTGAGAGACACTGCTGACCCCCCCTCCCTCCCCAGAGGTCTCTGGGAGTGCGCTCGGAGGCGCCAAGAATAACAACTGAACTGTGTTATCTGAGTGCTGCTCACAGACTCTTTTGATCTCCTTGCATGTCGTCAAATCTGCAACAATGTCTTGTCTGGTTGTGCTTATTGCTGATAGAGTTTTTGGGACTTTATCATAGAGTGTCTTAAGGCAATCTTTGATAGATTCTTTTTTTGAATATCACAAATGATACCTATTGTGTTTTTCCCTTTTCCATATCTGTTTGACCTTCATCCGGAGACGGATGAGCGCGGCCGCGCAGAAGAACATGTCATGTGTTTGGAAATGCTGCAGCTTGCATACTCTCCCTCTCTGGACGACTGTGCTACATAATCACGTTGTATTACCGTGCAATGTTAATAAATAAATCTCTTATCTTATCTCTTATCTCTTATTCCTAATGTTTTTTCTCGTTTCATGAACAAATTACTGTAATGTTCCATGCTCCTCACGGTTTATGATGCAGATTCTGATACAATCACCTAAAAATGCCATTCACTGATACCATATGGATTAGATTGGATTTGGTTATGTGCTCTATAATAATAAAAAAAAGTTTACATCCATCCATCCATCCATTTTCGTCCGCTTATCCGGGGTCGGGTCGCGGGGGTAGCAACCTAAGTAGGGAGGCCCAGACTTCCCTCTCCCCAGCCACTTGGAGCAGCTCCTCTGGGGGAATCCCAAGGCGTTCCCAGGCCAGCCGAGAAACATAGTCCCTCCAGCGTGTCCTGGGTCTTCCTCTGGGTCTCCTCCCGGTGGGACATGCCCGGAACACCTCACCAGGGAGGCGTCCAGGAGGCATCCTAACCAGATGCCCGAGCCACCTCAACTGGCTCCTCTCGATGTGGAGAAGCAGCGGCTCTACTCCGAGTCCCTCCCGGATGACTGAGCTTCTCACCCTATCTCTAAGGGAGAGTCCAGCCACCCTGCGGAGAAAACTCATTTCAGCCGCTTGTATCCGAGATCTTGTTCTTTCGGTCATAACCCAAAGCTCATGACCATAGATGAGGGTGGGAACGTAGATCGATCGGTAAATTGAGAGCTTTGCCTTTTGACTCAGCTCTCTCTTCACCACGACAGACCGGTACAGCGCCCGCTTCACTGCGGACGCTGCACCTATCCGCCTATCGATCTCACGCTCCAGTTTTCCCTCATTCGTGAACAAGACCCCGAGATACTTAAACTCCTCCACTTGGGGCAGGACCTCCGACCCGGAGAGGGCATGCTACCCTTTTCCGGCTCAAGACCATGGCCTCGGAAAAGTTTACAATCAAAGTTAAATGCAGGTTATGGGTATTATTCGTAGTTGTTAAATCAAAAATATCTGAGAGCATAACTTTTTTTTTTTAAAGGGAACCACAATTACTTTTAACATTAGACTTTAATTAATAAACTTTTATTTTAACTGTAAAACAATGACTGTAAAAATACTGTAGGGTGTTTAGTTTTGTAAATTTTTAAAGTATATTTTAACATGTGTATATTTTAACACATGAAAATATATTTTAAAAATGTACAAAACTAAACCACCCTACAGTATTTTTACAGTTAAAATAAAAGTTTATCAAATAAAGTCAAATGTTTAAAAGTAATTGTGGTTCCCTTTAATAATAAGTTATTGTTTATCACTCGTGAAACCTAGAGACATATTTTAAGGATATGTTTGATGTGAGAGTAATTACACTGATGATAGAATAACATAACATTGGAGTAATTTCTGTTTTTTTGGTGTGTTTTTTTTTTTTTCAGTCTACACCAAGCCAAAGTTCCCTGACACCACCATGCAAGATGTGCGAAGAGTCATAAGAAGAAGAAAAAAAGCAACATAAACAACTACCGGTGAAGTTTTTTTTTTCTTATCCCCCCCAAAGATGTGAAGATGCCTTCTGAAAAGGAAAGACTTCAGTTTCCAGTTGGAGACACTATTTTTGCTTTGTTTAAGCAAATGCACACATTTTTACATTGTGTTCTGGGGCCTCATGTACAAAGACTTGCGTGGATTTCTTACTGAAAAGTGCCGCACGGTCAAATCCAGAAATCTGCCTACGCACAAAAAAATCCAGATGTATCAAACTGTGCGTACACCGGAATCCACGCACATTCCTTTTGTACATCACAATCAACGTGGAACTGAGCGCACGTGAGACACCTCCCCTGACACGCCTTCATTTACATATGTTAAACAGATGCAAATTACTTCCTGCATGTGTGAAGGACATGTTTGTTTGATCCCTGCGCGATCAGAAATGATTTCTAGATTCAGGAAAATAATGAATTTAATATAATACGAGTGAGGAAAAAAATCCTAAGTAAGAATAGTAATAAAATGTGTTTATCACGCAAAGAACGAGTGATTGTGTGTCGGTATTTGTGTGCGCGCGCACCCTGCTTTGGTGCGCAACCGGCACATCCATTCATTCTGAGTGAAAATATTAACTTTGCGCACGAGTTTATTACCATAATTACTGTAAACACAGAGGAACTTGGATGTTTGGTTGAACATAGATCTTTGTTTATTTAATAGATGATATGAAGAAACGAGTCTCTGCGTCTCAGTGGAGAGTTTTCATGACATGATGTTGGAGTCTCCAAACGCTGCGCGCGCCACAGCCTTGTGCGCATCTGTTTGTCTGTGAAGCTTTCACTCTCCTACAAGTTATATATGGTGTACTTTCACGTGTCATTTTGGAGAAATCTACAATAAACGCAGATTATTAAACACCTCCACTGCCGTGTAACACCGGCGAGGGTGCGCGCGCGCTCCAAAGCGCGACCACTCAGCCTTTGGAATCATATAGATGAGACATGAATCGGCTTTGTGTGGACTGGACTGCCCTGATCGGCCTGCAGCTCCCTCTGGAAAGCTCGGGAACAGTTTGATCGCTGCTTCTGCACGCGTTGTGCATGGTTCCTGCGTTGTGCTCCAGAGCGCAGTGCCAATATGAAAAAGGATTATTCCTGAAAACGGCTGATAAGCCATATCATAGATCAGAAAATTATATCTGTTTATAAATAAATGATCTGCGTGTTACACTATGTATTATATCCTCCAGTAAGGCTGAATCCGTTCCTGTTAAATGTATTTTTTGCACAACTTTGCGCGTCCTTTATTTGCGTCCATGTGGATGTAATAATTGTTATCATGTGTGTTTGGTGGGAATATTAATCATTTTCACATCATGAACAGTTAATAATAATAATAATAATAATAATAATAATAATAATAATAATAATAATAATAATGAATTCAATTTATAACGCACTTTTCATTAATGAAAATCTCAAAGTGCTACAAGGTGCAACAGAATTAAATGTCAATAAAACAAATAATAAAACAATTAAAATCAACAACAGTATCAGCTAAGATCAAAAGTAGAATCATGAGGAGTATAGTATGCTCGGTTGAAAAGAAAGGTCTTCAAGCCGCTCTTAAAGTCAACCACAGACTGTGGGGCTTCAGTTTCTCTGAATCACCTGTAAGTGTCGCCAAAGGAACAAGAACCACAGAAACGTGCGTACGCGAGCCATGGAGCTTGCGTGGAAATGTACCTGGATGCGCACATATTCACGTTCAGTTCAGTTTTGATACATACGGGGTTTTGCGTGGATAGTGACGTAAGCAAGTTTTTTGTGCGCACGCACGGTTGATACATGAGGCCCCTGGACTTTATGTTTACACCTTGAAATGCAAATGTGCACCTTTTCCTTTTCAATTTTTAAAACTGGGAAGGGATTCATTTTAATTGCTGCTGTTTTGTAAACTGTTTTTGAGCTGCACCTTAATTTTATATAAAAATATTGAAGTTCTCAAGACCTTGTTTTATGACTTTGTAAACACATCTTTCAGAATACTTTAAAAAATAATTTTTAGCATATACTGTAAATAGTATTGTGCAAGTATTGTTAAGCAAACTTACAAGTGTAACATAACAATTACAATGACAACATGGTATTAGTTTTAGAAATTCAAAAATTTAACTTAAATGATAAAATAAACTGTAAACTAGAAGTAAATAACAAGTGCATTGGAAGTATATGAAAAAGTGTACTAGTGGTATACTTTAAGTATACTGTAATAAACTAAAGTATGAACTAGAAGTATATAACAAGTGCATTTGGAGTATAAAGAAAAGTATACTAGTGTTATACTTTAAGTATACTTCAATAAACTAAAATATGAACTTGAAGTACACTGGAAGTCTAATTAAAAGTGTACTACTAGTATACTTTAAGTATACTTCAATAAACTAAAATATGAACTTGAAGTACACTATAAGTACATTGGAAGTCTAATAAAAAGTGTACTACTAGTATACTTTAAGTATACTTCAATAAACTAAAATATGAACTTGAAGTACACTATAAGTACATTGGAAGTCTAATAAAAAGTGTACTACTAGTATACTTTAAGTATACTTCAATAAACTAAAATATGAACTTGAAGTACACTATAAGTACATTGGAAGTCTAATAAAAAGTGTACTACTAGTATACTTTAAGTATACTTCAATAAACTAAAATATGAACTTGAAGTACACTATAAGTACATTGGAAGTCTAATAAAAAGTGTACTCCTAGTATACTTTAAGTATACTAAAATGGGCCAATTTAGTACAAAAAAAGTTTATTGTAAGTAAACTGCGAGTATACTTAAAAGTACACTTAGAGACATATACTTTATATACTTAAGTATACTTAACAACATATACTTAAAGTATACTTCTTTTTGGTAAGGGTGGACAGCAGCTCGCGTGACACAGAGCGCGCTCAGCACGTGCGCCTCACCTGATGCCATGAAGCATCATTGAAGGACTCTGTTTTTTTTCTTTTTGGTGGCAGCTGTGGAGCTTCTGCTGCCTCAACTTTAGGCCTTTCTCCTTTTTGAAACCAGTTCTCCAGCAATGTTTGGTTTGGACTCAGTTTTCATGAAGTTAGTTTGAGAGCTGCAAGAAAAAAAAACAGACACTGAGACAAGACTGGAACTGATTTTCAAAATAAAATACCATTCAGACTAACAGAACCAGGAAAATATATCAAAATCAAACTTTGTCTATTTTGATGCAGCAAATGATCCAAAGCCCGGTTCTGGTCCTCAGCCTGGTGGTTGGGACCCCCCAACCTGAACCTCCTCAGACAGAAAGTCCTTCACTTGCAGGTGAACTCACCTGGTTTGATGTGAAACTCTGAGGAGAGATGAAAAAGAACGTGTTCAGTCAGACTCCATTTAGTGTGGACAGAAGAAGAAAATCAAAGGACACATGTGGATCAGAGAAAGTGCTGACTCAACGTTCTTGGTCTCCTCTCAGAGTCTCTGAGTGTCTTTTTTCTCTGTGGACACAAAAAGACAAACTCTAAGAAGTTTTTGTTCCTGCACAGGCTCCATTTAAACACCAGCTTCATTCATGACTTTGAGTATTTCCAGTTTCAAACCAGAGCAGGAAACTGAAACCCATTTAACCTGATACAAGTGAACAAAGGACATGTCTCCAAAGTGACTGGAGCAACTTTCACTACAATGTCAGATGGACAGATGGCTGCCATGCGGACGTACAGGTGAACGTCGCACTGCACCGGGATGTTTAATTTACTCAATCAATCAAGCAAGTTGTCATCAAAATGATACAGAGTCACACTGAATCTGTGAACTGAAATTGCTCTGCTGCTCGTGTGAGTTTAAAAGTTCATCTTTGGCTTGACGGACAAACAAGCCGTGGGACCGGATTGTTTGGTCATTAGCCTTCCGGGCGGTGTCGCTGGCTAGCGACCTACCTTTGGGAGCCTGCTGGAGCTGGCTGCTCTTCGGCTGTTGGGCCGGGGTCCGTTGCTGCTGCGGGGAGGAGAGGCGTCGGTGTCGAGGACAAGCGTCGGTGGAGCTACGTTCCAGTTTTGGGACGAATTCGAGCCGTGGATCCGAGGGGAGTCTGAGCCGGCGAGTTTCTACTTCCTGGTTCAAAGGGTGGAGGACGCCGGTCTGCGGGGGGAGTCTGAGCCGGCGAGTTCAAAGGTGTGGAGGACGCCGGTCTGCGGGGGGAGTCTGAGCCGGCGAGTTTCTATTTCCTGGTTCAAAGGTGTGGAGGACGCCGGTCTGCGGTGGAGATCGAGGGCTGGTGGAGTAGGCTAAAGGCTAACTGCTAAAGGCTGAAGACTTCATAAACCAACACCAACGGGCGAGTGTCACATTTTGTGAGTACAGAAATGGCAAAATCTAAAACAAAAAACAGGATCTGATGGAGACTAACACGGATGATTTGGAGGAGATAAAAAAAATCTCAGAACTTTATGAGTGAAGAGCTCAGGAACGTATCAACCCAACAGAAACTTCTGCTGGATGAAGTGAAACAATTGAGATTACAAATAAATTTGAAGGATAAAAAAATTCTGGAACTTGAACATAGAGTCGAGGAACTTGAAATAAACGCAAGGCAAGACAATCTCGTAATATCCGGTCTTGTGATTAAAACTCGTTCAGACAAAAAGACCACTACCAGTGATGGAACTGCTGAAAATGCGTCTTCACAGGAACAGCGATCTTTGGAAGAGCAAGTTGTGACTTTTTTACAAAATAAGAAAATAGAAATTAATTCTGAAGACATATCTTTGTGTCATACCTTGCCTAACAAAGTTGAAAAATCCAAACCGGTTATCGTTGTAAAATTTATTATTAGAAAAGCTAGAAATACAGTAATCATGCAAGCAAATAAACTCAAGGGAACAAATGTTTATATAAACGAACATTTGACAAAAAAAATGGAATTATTGCACACGAAGCAAGATTGTTAAGGAAAAAGGAAAAGATAGTGTCTACGTGGACAAGAAATGGAAAGATCTGGGTACGGGCACAGGAAGGATCGCAGGCAAAAATGATACAAGATGTGAAAGATTTGGAAAAATTTGGATAGTATAGAAGGTGTCTGTGTCCTGTTATGTCTAATCAAAGTTATGATGAAGTAAATCAACATGATGAAGAAGCACACGGTTAATGATGATGCATGATGATTCGATATCTAAAATATATAATGTTGATGAGGAATTCGAGAGAAGTCTTTTTCCAACTAAAAAAGAAAGTAAATACTATAATGAAGAGCAGTTTATTGATGTGAATATAACAGATGATGATCTTTCTTTAATTCACCTAAACTGTAGAAGTATAAATGCAAATTTATCATACATGTTAGATAATCTCAAAAACATTAATAAAACTTTCAAAATAATAGCATTGTCGGAGACATGGCTTAATGATGATAATATAAATAATATACATATTGAAGGATATGAATTACATCATATGAATAGGAAAAATAAAAAAGGCGGAGGAGTGGCTTTATTTATAAACAAGGAAATAAAATGTAAATTAATTAAAGATATGTCAATTGTTGTTGACAATATGATGGAAATGATCACAGTGGAAATTATAAACAAATGTGGAAAAAACATTATAATAAGCTGTGTCTACCGATCACCATCTTCAAAGATAGAGATATTTAATGATAAAATATTGGAGTTGTTAGTTAAGAGCAAAAATAAAAAAGTTTTCTTATGTGGTGACTTCAATATTGATTTAGATAACAAGGCAGATCCTAATAATATCAGTATATTTGTAAATTCAATGTATAGTTTAAATCTATATCCGTTAATATCAAATCCGACAAGAATTACTACGGTGGCACAACTGGTAGAGCTGCTGCCTCTCAGCGAGAAGGTTGCCGGTTCAAATCCCGGTCCGGGGCCTTTCTGGGTGGAGTTTGCATGTTCTCCCCGTGCATGCGTGGGTTTCCTCCGGGTACTCCGGTTTCCTCCCACAGACCAAAAAACATGCTTGTTAGGCTGATTGGTGACTCTAAATTGACCCTAGGTGTGAGTGTGAGAGTGGATGGTTGTTTGGTGTGAGTGAGACAGGTCCCTCTTGTAAATGAGTCCCCGTGACTCAACGAGGCTAGCCTGTATAAATAAAGGTTGAATGAATTAATTGACAATATATTCACAAACATAACAGATGGGGAGGTGATAAGTGGTACTGTATATTGATGATGGATATCAGTGATCATTTACTGTTTTTTTCAATTTACAAAAGTGATGATAGTAAACCAACAACAATTAAAAGAAAACATAATATAATAAATACATCAAAAAAAGCATTAGACAAATTCAAAGAAGATCTAGACATACAAAAATGGGATGAAGTTTATGTTGATGACGTAAACAAATCTTACGATGAATTTATGAGGATCCTTGAAAATTTGTTTAAAAAAAATTGTATGCAGAAAATCTACATTAAGGATAAAAAAGTAGATCATCCTTGGATGACTAATGGATTAAAGAATGCATGTAAAAAAAGAATAATCTATATTCACGTTTCATAAAGTCTAGAACACAGGATGCTGAAGAAAATATAAAAAGTACAAAAATAAGTTAGTAGGGATTATAAGAAAACATAAGAGGGAATACTATAGTCAATTA
>JBBPBX010112530.1:0-10578 GCA_038048925.1 Garcialebias charrua
TTAAAGCTTCAGTATGTAGCTTTTTTTATGAACATATTTCTTCACTCTGTCACTACCTCCTGACAGACTGATGTTAGCCAGGTAATCTCTGAAAAAAATAAAAAAAAATATTGTCCCCTTGCTTCTCCAGGTGGTAAATAAGCATTTCTAAAAAGAAAAGGTGACCCGCCATTTTCCAGCCAATAAAAACAGAGTTTGTAACCAGCCAATAAAAACAGAGCTTGAATTTGAATCAGCCAATAAAAACAGAGCTTGAATTTGAAATTCAACAGACCACAAGGGGGCAGAGCCACATATGGCTCTGAGGGGGAGGGATCAGAATGCTTTGCCTGTTGAAAATATTTCTAAGTGCTGCAGTTCTACAGAAACTGCATACTGAACCTTTAAACTAGGAAAGCTAAAGTTTTTTAATTAACAGGTGGATTTTTTAAAACTAAACAATAGAAAGAATTAAACTGAACTTGAACTGTTTGTTACAGAATCACCCTCTTTTCAAGAAACAAGCTGCTAAATTACAGTAAGTCCATATCAGTGATTGAAAAATGTTTATTTCATTTGATACATGTGAGTCTAATTCAATTGTATTTTTAACATCAGAATCTTGTGTCAAACAGTTGATCAAACTGCTGGACAGATGTTTGCTGTCACTGTCTAAACATGTGAACTTTGGAAACTGTTTGTTAAACATACTGAAGTTTGAATGTGACGTTTGGACACTTCACTGTTTGCAGTTTGATCAAACACTAATTCCTGTTCTTTCATGCAGTTTCTCTCTTGTTGCATCAGTTTCAAGTGGGTTCACTGTGACATCAAGTTCCTGCAGGTCCTGATTGCTGAGTGGACAGAAACTGCAACGTGTCTGACGTGTTGCTGCTGAGGCCGCTCTTCCTGCAGGTCAAGCTGCTGGATTGTTGAGCAGCAGACGATTTACATAAAACAATAAAAACAATTAAACACTCATTTCTGCTCTCTCATCTTTAGACCTTTTCCCTTATTTAAAGTTGAAATGAGACTATGAGAAGTGTCGGCTGGGATCACTGGCAACATGTTCCATACAACTTGATCACTGGCAACATGTTCCAAACAACTTGATCACTGGCAACATGTTCCAAACAACTTGATCATTGGCAACATGTTCCAAACAACTTGATCACTGGCAACATGTTCCAAACAACTTGATCACTGGCAACATGTTCCAAACAACTTGATCACTGGCAACATGTTCCAAACAACTTGATCACTGGCAACATGTTCCAAACAACTTGATCACTGGCAACATGTTCCAAACAACTTGATCACTGGCAACATGTTCCAAACAACTTGATCACTGGCAACATGTTCCAAACAACTTGATCACTGGCAACATGTTCCAAACAACTTGATCACTGGCAACATGTTCCAAACAACTTGATCACTGGCAACATGTTCCAAACAACTTGATCACTGGCAACATGTTCCAAACAACTTGATCACTGGCAACATGTTCCAAACAACTTGATCACTGGCAACATGTTCCAAACAACTTGATCACTGGCAACATGTTCCAAACAACTTGATCACTGGCAACATGTTCCAAACAACTTGATCACTGGCAACATGTTCCAAACAACTTGATCACTGGCAACATGTTCCAAACAACTTGATCACTGGCAACATGTTCCAAACAACTTGATCACTGGCAACATGTTCCAAACAACTTGATCACTGGCAACATGTTCCAAACAACTTGATCACTGGCAACATGTTCCAAACAACTTGATCACTGGCAACATGTTCCAAACAACTTGATCACTGGCAACATGTTCCAAACAACTTGATCACTGGCAACATGTTCCAAACAACTTGATCACTGGCAACATGTTCCAAACAACTTGATCACTGGCAACATGTTCCAAACAACTTGATCACTGGCAACATGTTCCAAACAACTTGATCACTGGCAACATGTTCCAAACAACTTGATCACTGGCAACATGTTCCAAACAACTTGATCACTGGCAACATGTTCCAAACAACTTGATCACTGGCAACATGTTCCAAACAACTTGATCACTGGCAACATGTTCCAAACAACTTGATCACTGGCAACATGTTCCAAACAACTTGATCACTGGCAACATGTTCCAAACAACTTGATCACTGGCAACATGTTCCAAACAACTTGATCACTGGCAACATGTTCCAAACAACTTGATCACTGGCAACATGTTCCAAACAACTTGATCACTGGCAACATGTTCCAAACAACTTGATCACTGGCAACATGTTCCAAACAACTTGATCACTGGCAACATGTTCCAAACAACTTGATCACTGGCAACATGTTCCAAACAACTTGATCACTGGCAACATGTTCCAAACAACTTGATCACTGGCAACATGTTCCAAACAACTTGATCACTGGCAACATGTTCCAAACAACTTGATCACTGGCAACATGTTCCAAACAACTTGATCACTGGCAACATGTTCCAAACAACTTGATCACTGGCAACATGTTCCAAACAACTTGATCACTGGCAACATGTTCCAAACAACTTGATCACTGGCAACATGTTCCAAACAACTTGATCACTGGCAACATGTTCCAAACAACTTGATCACTGGCAACATGTTCCAAACAACTTGATCACTGGCAACATGTTCCAAACAACTTGATCACTGGCAACATGTTCCAAACAACTTGATCACTGGCAACATGTTCCAAACAACTTGATCACTGGCAACATGTTCCAAACAACTTGATCACTGGCAACATGTTCCAAACAACTTGATCACTGGCAACATGTTCCAAACAACTTGATCACTGGCAACATGTTCCAAACAACTTGATCACTGGCAACATGTTCCAAACAACTTGATCACTGGCAACATGTTCCAAACAACTTGATCACTGGCAACATGTTCCAAACAACTTGATGACAGCGGGTCGGTGAACTGTACCTGTTCCTTCACATGAAACTTTCCACATCTGTTGTGTTGCCATGTTGTTTTTAGAGAGAAAACTCTGTCCTGTCATGACCTTTGAGTTTCCTTTGTGACCATTTCTCTGAGCATTGCACAGTCTGACCTTCAGGGTGAATTTCTTGGGGTGTTCATTCCTAGGAAGATTGTCAACCACCTTAAATTATTTCCACTTGTGAATAATCTTTTTCTCTGTAGAACGATGGACTTCATCTAATATGAAATATCTTATTGTTCCATATTTTGCTAACAGAGCACTTTGCTGTCAGACTGCAGGTTTACTTGTGGTTATATTTTGCTAACAGAGCACTTTGCTGTCAGACTGCAGGTTTACTTGTGGTTATATTTTGCTAACAGAGCACTTTGCTGTCAGACTGCAGGTTTACTTGTGGTTATATTTTGCTAACAGAGCACTTTGCTGTCAGACTGCAGGTTTACTTGTGGTTATATTTTGCTAACAGAACACTTTGCTGTCAGACTGCAGGTTTACTTGTGGTTATATTTTGCTAACAGAACACTTTGCTGTCAGACTGCAGGTTTACTTGTGGTTATATTTTGCTAACAGAGCACTTTGCTGTCAGACTGCAGGTTTACTTGTGGTTATATTTTGCTAACAGAGCACTTTGCTGTCAGACTGCAGGTTTACTTGTGGTTATATTTTGCTAACAGAGCACTTTGCTGTCAGACTGCAGGTTTACTTGTGGTTCCTAGAGTTTCTAAAGGTAGAATGGGAGGCGGAGCTTTCAGGTGTCAGCCTCTGCTGGAGGTTTCTTCCTGTTAAAAGGGGTTGTTTCTTCCCACTGTGGCCTTTGTGCTGCTCAGGATGGATACTGGCTCAAAGTAAAGACCTGAAAGAAACCATTTGACCAGTTTATTTATTATTCAACTTTGAAGTCATTTCTGCTGAGGCCATCTTTTTAAATAAAGACTTCCTGTGAACTGCTAGCTCTCAGAGTGTGTGTTAGGGATGACTCTCAACTACTACAACATCAGGTTTTTGCTCAACATCTGTAAAACTGACTCAGTTGTTCATGTAATAACAGTGTTACTTTTTACCACAGTGTGCTCCTTTGTCTGGCGTTGGCTAGTAATAAAACCATTATGGTTTTATGTGTGGTTTATGTGTCTGTGTTTTACACTAAAACTGTGGTGATTTCTTAAAAAGTAAGTGTTGCAATGCTGCCTAACAAACACTGTTAAGGATCAGGATTACTTTGTTTAATTCATGGATTATGCTCAGTGTTTTTTATTAGAGTGAGGATAAAGTCAGCATTTTTTTCAAAATCATAGATTCTGTTTCACTTTTTGCCAAAATGTAATAATAATAATTAAAATAATAATTAATTCAATTTATAACGCACTTTTCATTACTGAAAATCTCAAAGTGCTACACATATATTGAATGCTACACACATTCATAAACCGGTGGCGGCAGACTACCATGCAAGGTGCTTTCCAGTCCTACCGGGAGCAACTCAGGGTTAAGTGTCTTGCCCAAGGACACAGCGACACATGGTGCGGGTCCCGGGAGTCGAACCGCCAACTTTCCGATCGGGAGACGACTGCCATTACCACTACACCACGGCCGCCCTTCTAAAAATAATAATATTATTAATATCAGAAAGAGTATACTGAAACACTGATATCTGATTACAGTACAAGTAAATAAAAACAGATAAATCATATTATTTTATGTCCTTCCTGTCTTTAGCTGCACTTTGAGCACCTTTTGATGTTTAGAGCTAAATGAACAGAATGGAAAATATATTTGTTTCCTTGCTGCGGGCCAATCTGCTAGTTTCCTTAAATAGAAACTTTTTGAACTATCAGTACGTTGAATAATCAGTTGAGCTCTTATGCAAAACATATTTCAAAGGTTTTAGATTTTTTTTAATGCATGATCTACCCTTTTTTTCTCCTTACTAGGCCAAAATGCAGAAGAAGACCATGAGCAGACTCCAACATGTCTCTGGTCTCAGACTCAAACACTCGGGACACATCAGCTGAAATAAAGTCCACTTTGCTGCAAACATCTGCTGCTGTGAAAACAAAGTGGAAACATGAACGCAGCAGGAAAAGTCATTTTGAACGCTGCACACAAGATGACTTTTCTGTGGATCATCAGTGAAAATATTGTCCACAAGTGATTTCAGCAGCATGTGGTGGTTGAGGCCAGTGTTCCTTTAACAGCTGTTTCCTCTTGCTCACATCTGTTTGACAGAATCAAAGGAGTGAACTAGTTAGAAATGTGTTCCAGTTTGATCCAGGTGAAGTTGAAGAATTCAAAGTGAAAGAATTCAACAAGAGCCTCGACAGTCTTCTACTCTCCATCATGTTCAGCCTCTGGATTGAGACGTTTCAAACTGAAAAGTTCATTTCCTTTGGCTTCCAATGATTTTAGCAGCTCAAGTCTTTTTTCATTGACTCCTTTAAGAATAGATTTGGACTTGTTCTTAAATGTTGTGTTTGAACACCTTCACTTTGTTGTTTTATGGATGTTATTTTGGAGTTTGTTGTTCAGCACATTGGTCAACTCTTGTTGTTTAAATCTGCTTTATTAATAAAGTTGATCTCATTTGATTCATGGATCAGCCTGTATTCTATATTTATACAACATGTAATGATGTCACACAACTAGTTGATGTTTTTTCTAAGAGAATGGCTGAATTTAGGACTTGATGACAGTTTTTCTGCCTGATTGTTGTTTATTTGATGAAGAAATGTGATTTGATGTCTCTGTGATTTAAATCTCATCAAGACCAAGGAGACAGCAGCTGTTCAGATCCTGAAGAAGGATCCAGATGTTTCCAGGACTCTGATAAAGAGGTTGATCCCAGACGTGTGTTCATGAAGATTCAACACTTTTCTTTCTGCTCTGCTTGAAGATGCACCACAAGCTGCTCATCTTTCATGACATCATCTAGTTTGTGTTGATTAAATACTAATCCTTCTTAAACTACATCAGATGGGTCTAAATTCAGTGAAATATTTACAAGTTGCCATGGGAACACAGAAACTGAAGGATGTAGAGCTGAAGAGCAGCTCAGTTCGAGCTCTTATTTTGAAGAGCAGCAGCACCGGAAGTTGTTCAGTTGTGACGTCAGTGTTTGTTGTTCTGCTCCGTAGCTACGAGCTGAAGGCCTTTTCTCTCGACTGCTGCTCAAATGAGTTGAAGTGAACGTTAAATTGAGCTGTAACATCTGTAAATGTTGCTGACCGGAAGTGAACAGATGTGGAGACAGCGGCTCAAACAGCTGGAAGCAGAGGAAGAAGAAAAGTCTGAGGATTTTGGAAGTAGAGCTGCAGCTCAGGAACAAACGGAGCAAGACACATGTTAGATGCTGTTTTCAGTCCCAACCATCAACTGCATCTTTTAGGTTTGTGTCTTTATTCTTTCTCTCGAGTGACTTTGTTACAAGTTAGTAGCAGTTTTCTGGAAGATAAAGGAGTTACTTCTTACTCTCTGTGCTGATCCAAAACAAACAAAGAGTGAACGACTCAAGTGAACCGAGTTACTTTAGTGACTCATTAGACTGACTCAGATCCATAAAGTGAACCGGGTTACTTTAGTGACTCATTAGACTGACCCAGATCCATAAAGTGAACCGGGTTACTTTAGTGACTCATTAGACTGACCCAGATCCATAAAGTGAACCGGGTTACTTTAGTGACTCATTAGACTGACCCAGATCCATAAAGTGAACCGGGTTACTTTAGTGACTCATTAGACTGACCCAGATCCATAAAGTGAACCGGGTTACTTTAGTGACTCATTAGACTGACCCAGATCCATAAAGTGAACCGGGTTACTTTAGTGACTCATTAGACTGACCCAGATCCATAAAGTGAACCGGGTTACTTTAGTGACTCATTAGACTGACCCAGATCCATAAAGTGAACCGGGTTACTTTAGTGACTCATTAGATTGACCCAGATCCATAAAGTGAACCAGGTTACTTTAGTGACTCATTAGACTGACCCAGATCCATAAAGTGAACCAGGTTACTTTATTGACTCATTAGACTGACCCAGATCCATAAAGTGAACCGAGTTACTTTAGTGATTCATTAGATTACTCAGATCCATGAAGTGAACCGGGTTACTTTAGTGACTCATTCGATTGACTCAGATCCATAAAGTGAACTGGGTTACTTTAGTGATTCATAAGACTGACCCAGATCCATAATTTGAACCGGGTTACTTTAATGATTCATAAGATTGACCCAGATCCATAAAGTGAACTGAGTTACTTTATTGACTCATTAGACTGACCCGGATCCATAAAGTGAACTGAGTTACTTTAGTGATTCATAAGATTGACCCAGATCCATGAAGTGAACTGAGTTACTTTATTGACTCACTAGACTGACCCAGATCCATAAAGTGAACCGAGTTACTTTAGTGATTCATTAGATTGAGTCAGATCCATAAAGTGAACCGGGTTACTTTAGTGATTCATTAGATTGACCCAGATCCATAAAGTGAACCGAGTTACTTTATTGACACTTTAGACCAGTGCTTCTCAATTATTTTCTGTTAAGCCCCCCCCAGGAAGAAGAATCCGGTCCGCGCCCCCCTACTCTCCGCTGCGACTATAAATACGGTGGCTGTAATAACCTCGCACATACCAAAAGAGGGTTAAAAAGAAAAAGGTTTATTATACGTCCACTGTAGTATAATTTGTATATAAAATTGTGATTCTCAATTCAAGTCCTCAGGCCTCCCTGCTCTGAATGTTTTAGATGTGCCTATTCCAGAACAGATGATCCACATGATTGCATGACCTCTTCTGCAGCCACCAAGTCCTGCAGAAGCAGGTGTGCAGAGGTAAAGTGGCATATGCAATAAGGCTAGTAAAAAGAATATATATATCAGCAGTAGTGTAGATATAAAAACTTTAAAAAGTAGTGTAAAAGTAGTGCAATTTGTCCTCAGTACTTAAAACCTCTTCCTGGACCTGATCCTCCAGGTGAGACAAGTCCCTGGAAGAGGACCAGACTTAGATTTTTTTAGATTTTTCTACCTGGATTATTGAGCATTCATCAGGGTGTCCCTGGAAAAGTTCAGAGTTCAGTCACACACTTCTACTGGAGGTGATGTGGTGGATTTCCCTGAAGAACACAGAGAGGTAAAAAAGAAAGAGTTAATAAGATTATAACTTTAAATTAAAAAAGTTACATAGATGATAATACTGTATTAATAAAACAACAATACCTCTTCTTGAACGGTTGTTATGAGGCGGTTAAATCGCTCGGTCATCATCCTCGTCAGAGCTCCAGGGCTTGTTGACATCAGTTTTATTTTTTTCATAAAGTGTTGAACTTTTTTACTTTCGGTTCTGGAGCGGAGCTTCAAAACAGTCTGAAGTGTTGACATAATGGATGTTGTGGCGGAGCTCACGAACTTTAAAGCCAGCACATCAACCCAGAGCTTTAAAACTTCTACAGCTGCGACTGTGATCTGGACCGTTCTGATTTACCTGATGGAAGTTTAAATGCTGCTGTTAGCGGTCTTTGCAACAAGCTGCTCTTCTTGCTTTTAGAAGAGACGTTCACGTTGGGATGACGTTGTTTCAAGTCCGTTAACAAGTGAGACGTGTTGAGAAAAAAAAGTGCTGCAGCTGCAGATCTAATCTTGTTTGTTATCTCGTGGCGAAGCGCTCCGCTCCTCTGCATGTCCGCACCAGTCTCCATGAAACAACGTCCTGAGACAACAGCTTTGGACTTGCGCTCGTCTTTTTAAACAAGGAAGCCATAACTTTCCCAAACAGGACCAACAGAGAGAAGCTAATGCTACGCGTGCTACAGATAATAGCGCCGTGCTAATACACGCCTAGGAATTTTAGTTCCGCGGCGCAATAAGAAAATTAAAAACTGGGTCACAAGAGCCCGGGCCCCCCCAGGCATCGCACTGCGCGCCCCACTATTTGAGAAACGCTGCATTAGACTGACCCAGATCCATAAAGTGAACTGAGTTACTTTAGTGACTCATTAGACTGACCCAGATCCATAAAGTGAACCGAGTTACTTTAGTGACTCATTAGACTGACCCAGATCCATAAAGTGAACCGAGTTACTTTAGTGACTCATTAGACTGACCCAGATCCATAAAGTGAACCAGGTTACTTTATGGATCTGGGTCAGTCTAATGAGTCAATTTATCGTTATCGTGATAATACTCTGAAATATCACAATATAATTTTTGAGCCATATCGCCCACCCCTGATTCTAACAGCATAAACCACGATCAATACAGTATACAGGTAGCCCTCTAGTTACGTCAGGGATAGGGACCTACGTGTGTGACTTAGGTCGATGTTGTCGTACCTCGCGGACCAAAAACACCTGCCTGTCGTAGGTCCGCGTTTCTGACATAGGTCGCGGCTATACCGCTAACGGAGCGCCGCACACATATTTAATGGCATGAGACTGAAAAAGGAGACATACTAGGCCATGAACATGCACAGAACTGTACAGTAAATGAATACAGTACTGTACAAATAATAAAAAAATATAATGTCTTACTTTGAGCTGGTCAAAGCCTGCCTTCGTCTTATAGCATCAGCTCGGGTGAGAGCTCCCACAGCTTCCTTACGCTCCACACGCACACACGTGGTCAAAACTGTTTAAAAGAATGACTGTTAGCTTCTTAACTTCATACATTTGGAGCCAGAAAGAAAAAAAAACTTACTGAAAGCCGTTTCTCCGCGATGTTCCTCCCTCCAAAACAGCTGCTCGGCGTTAGCTACGGTTAGGCCGCGCCAGTAGCAGCACTGGTTAGCATGTCAGTTCATTCAAAAAGGCTGTCGGCTTTGTATCTCCGCGTTAGCTCGGTGTCCCCCGACTGCCAGGCGGACATTTGCGGCGAGCTCGCGGCCGCAGATGGCTCCTCCGCGGCATGTCGGCTCGGTGTCTTCGCCTGTGTTAGCTGCTCTGTTAGCTGCTGTCGTTAGCATGTCGGGCGGCGTTGTTGAAGCGATCGCGGGGCGATCCGCGGCTGCTCCTCCGGGCCTGAGACGTCCACAGAGTTGGCCGAGTGTTTCCAGCAAATTTATCCGTATGAGGCAACCCTGAACGGACACACGGTCCTCAGTAGCCTCTGGTTAGGTTGTAACATGACGACCGGAAACGACCGGAAACGACCGGAAGTTGCGTAAATACGATCAGATTGTAATTAAAAACGAAATATTAATAATTATACTTTATTTATAAAGCCATTTAAAACAACCACAGCCGCAACAAAGTGCTATACACATGAAATTAATAACATTTAAACACAAAAAAAAAAAAATAATAATAATAATTTTTTTTTTTAATCATATTTTTATTAAATATGATAAAATCGTAAGTCTGAGTTGCCGTAGGTCGCAGGTGACGTAGGTCGAGGGTTTGCTGTATTGAAGTTATTGTGTTGATTAATTCTGAATTAACACAAATTAAAGAAAGTCTCTTCTGATTTGTGTCTCTTAATTCAAAATAAATGTAATAACATAGTGTCCACTTGTCTCCTTGAGAGCTTCAAGAAAAGTGTAACACTCAAAGTTTCAGAGAGATGTGAAAAGGTGTAATTGAAGGTCAAGCATGAGGGCCTGTTCCACTACAACTGTAGTGACTC
>JBBPBX010112531.1:0-10578 GCA_038048925.1 Garcialebias charrua
GATCTCAGATCAGCTGAGCAGTTGCTGCTGACAGTCCTCAAAACTTTTTAAATCTTATTTAAAAACACACATTTATTCCTTGGCTTTTAACACGTGATCTTATCTTTTATGGCATGTTAACACACCTGCAGTAAGACTGGTATATGTATTTATTTTTGTATGCTTTTTATAGTTTTTAATTAACTTGTCTTTTATGTTATTGTACAGCACTTTGGTTGACCCTGTGGTTTTTAAAATGTGCTTTATAAATAAAGTTGATTTAAAACATCACACTGTGATCTTTGAAACTGCCAGAGTTTCCCTGGTAAAGTTGCTGCTGGGTGGTAGATGGTAGATGGATGGTCTGTGAATTCTTTAACTTTAAACTGTCCAAAGGACTTTGGCCACTTTTAATTTTTGACTTTTTTTGTATGACTTCATCCTAGAACCAAATAATTTATAACGTAATAACAGTTGAGCAGATTCTAATAATCTTTATCTTATGATTCTTTAAAGGTCAAATGCAAATGGAAAGTTCTCTTAACTTCCAGTATGGATTTAAACACAATACACACTTCACATTATAAAATAAGTTTAGGAAATTGAATGTTCGAGGACACCACTTAAGAAAATATAACGTTTAATAGGAAAAGTTTGAAGTGACAAACAGAAGTAACAAATTTCCATCTGGTGTCTCACGTCTTCCTCCAGAAGATGACACAGGTTGTTGAATTCTGGCGATTTTCTTCTGTTGACTGTAAAAGAAAAATGTGATTAATTTAGTCCAGAAACTTTTTTTTTTTTTTAAACAACACAGTGTGATCACAACATGTTCATATACTAAATGTATCCTGTTGGAGTTATTTGAAATAAAATTCAATGTTTTATAGACATAAATGTGTCAAGCTACCTCCATTAATTTTCTCCCTTGTACTTTGTATCACATATTATCAATTCTATCAAAAACCACATAGCTGATATTTTTCAAAAAAATCTAGTGTGATCACAACATGTTCATATACTAAATGTATCCTGTTGGAGTTATTTGAAATAAAATTCAAATTTTTATAATTTATTTTCGTTGTGCAAGCACAGGTTTTGGAAAAAGTCAAAGCGAAACTACTTTAAATGCAGCATATTTGACCACTACGTGACAATACTGTCCCACTGTATGCTGGGATCAGTCAGGCCTCCTTCTCACGCCTCCAGCTCGTGCAAAATGCAGCAGCTCGGCTTTTAACCGGTACACGTAAGTTTGAGCACATTACACCTGTTCTCTCCTCCCTGCACTGGCTCCCCGTGCGAACTAGAGTCGACTTTAAAATCCTGTTGTTGACCTACAAATGTCTGAATGGCCTCGCTCCCCTCTACCTCTCTGAGCTGCTGGAACCATATGTTCCACCGCGGGCCCTGAGATCATCTGATCAGATGCTCTTGGTGGTTCCAAAAACACATCTGAAGCTCCGAGGAGATCGGGCGTTTTCAGTCACCGGCCCCAAACTCTGGAACAACCTGCCCCTCAACATTAGACAGGCCTCCTCCCTTCACTTGTTCAAATCCCTGCTAAAAACCCATCTGTTCTCTCTGGTGTTTCATACTGTGTGAGCTGACGTAGTGTATATGTTTTTACTGTTTTCATTTTAATATTGTTCCTATACATTTTTATTAGACTTTACTGCTGTTAATATCAGAATTGTTACTACTGTATTGATGTGTGATACTGTTCTGTAAATTTTTTGAGCCTCTTTATGTTGTGTGTGTGTGTGAAGCACCTTGATAGCAGTTTATCTGTTCTAACTGTGCTATATAAATAAATTTGACTTGACTTGACTTGACAATATTAAAGCGTGGTTAAGCTCAGGAGCCCTCGTACTATAAAGTCAGCTATGAAATATATTTTATATCTGTTCATTGAGCTACATTTAAAGACATAAAGCCGCCCGCGCGCCGCGTGTTGCTCGTGGCGAACCTATTTTTTTAAAATCCTGCAGTTTTGAGCAGTACGTGATTTTATTAAGGACACGTTCAGCTGAAGACCCATCTTTGCTATAAATTTAAAAAATAATAATTGTTTTTACCGTGTTTATCATGTAAAAGTCCTGCAGTGATCGCGTCCCTCGCTTCCGTAAAAACAGCTCTCGTCTCCTCCTTCCTACTTCCGGAGCGGGTGAGCTCGCTTCAGTACCCCTCTGAAACCAGCCCGAAAATCTCAGGAAATCTCGCGCGGCTCAGCTCGGAATATCCGGTGGGAAAGGATGAAAGGGGGTCTCTGCGACGCACATATGACGTAACATCCGACCCGAGCCGACCGGTGGAAAAGGGGCATTAGAGACCAAATCAGAATCCTGCTTAGCTTCTGGTTAAGACTGAATAGATGAACAAGTGAGAGAAATGTGGATTTATGAGTGCACTTTAAATCTATGGTTCATTGATGAGGGTGTTTTTGTCGTCTAAAACCTTGAACTTTAAAACATGCACGTTCACAAGAAAACTCATTCAGCCATCTTTAGGGAACAGGATTATTTTCATTAAAGAGCTTCTGGGCTAAACATTCTCTCTGTGATAGCAGCTCATGGCGACTCGATCTTCCTCAAATAAAGATCTAAACCACATGTCCCATTTTCCCCCAAGTGTTTCCACATTTTTCTAAAACAAATATAAATTAGAGAGTGTGTTTGGAGAGATACTACTTGAAATAATTAGCTTTGTTGTCCTAAATTCTGTGAGACAGATTAGCTTGTTGTCTCATTAGCAGTGATAATCCTTTGGATGGAGCTCACTTCAGCTGTTATAAACTGCACTAATGATATGTGTCTAACATTAAGGCTCAAACCAAATGGAGTATAACTGTAGCTGGCCAAAACAAAGAAGGGTAATTATACTGCTGAGTGTTCATCACAACATTGTCCACAGTGTTAACATGCTGCCATTAAGACACCTATAGTTTACTGTAATCATCACCTGCTTTACCACATACATGTGCTCACAGTCATTCATAGAACACACATTCCACACACGCTGAGAGTTAAACAGTTGTTTTAGTGTGTGAAGATTTTAGAATATCAAATTTACTCACAAACTTTAACATTCATCCGTACATCCATCATCTGCTGCCGGTTCAGGAGTTGGGTCGCGGGGTCAGCAGTTTGAACAGGGAGGTCTAGAAATCCCCATAGCCACCTTTTCCAGCCCCTCCTTGAGAATTACAATTCGTTTTTTTCCAGGCCAGCTGAGAGACATAAGTTTCTCCAGCATGTCCTGGGATTTTCCCAGGGTCTCCTCCTAGTTGGACATGATCGAAACACCTCCCTAGGGAGACATCTAAGTGGCATCCTGACCAGAGGCTAAACCACCTCAGTTAGCTCTTATCGATGTGGAGGAGCATTGAGTCTACGCAAGTCACACCTTAAACCTTGAGATAACTGAACTTCTCACTCTGCACATGCATAGAAAACTCGTTTTGACTGCCTGTATCCACAATCTCATTTTTTGGGTCACTAGTACCCAGAGTTCATGACCATAAGTATGGGTATAATGTAAACCGACCAGTAAACTTTCTGGACTTTTTATTTGCCAGTTAAACACCAGGAGCTGCTGTCAGCACCAGCTTTGGTGCATCAGGTTTGACCTAGCAGTCCACAGGTCTGTAGCAATGATGAGAAGGGATAAAGATCAGTTGGATGTTCTTCCTCTCTGAAGGATTTAGAGTATTACTCCTGAGGAACAAGATAAATGGCTTCTCATGCCCCACAGCTCCAGATTAATCTCTTGCAGGCTCACATGATCTCAGGTCCTCCGCATCATGACACTGAAGGTTTTGGATGAAACATTTTGAGGGTCAGAGTGTTACGTGATGTTTCATCCTGCTTGCATCGGCACTAACTTCTTATTTAAAAACTAGGGATGCACCAATTCACATATTCTTACTTCCGATCCGATCCCAATACTTAAATCTGGATATCGACCGATACCGATCCAGTTCCGATATCACCATTAACATTGATTTCATATGAGGTTGTAATAATCTCATCTCAAGTACAGTACAATGTGTACACATATATGCATGCATGTCCAAAAAGGCAACTGGAGGTAAGTTTTATAAATGTTGGATAAGTTTCAAAGTTACGATTAAATTCTGCTAACAATTTTTTTTTAATTCCTAGCTTGAAAGTGGATATTAAAGTGATTAACTTAAGTGTTTGTTTAAAGTTATTTTACATTCTTTTAAATAATGGGGTGATATAAGAACTTTTTTCTTCTTTCTGCACTCTTTTTATGTAATGTTTTCTTTCTGAGGAATTTGTTTTATTTTCTCTTTTAAATGAATGAATAAATTAAATAGAATATTAAATTGCTTTACATCTGCTAAGTTCATGGCATAAACCAACACAGACATGTTCCTGTTTTTAATATTTTCACATCGCTTTATAATGTAGCTGTTTATGTTTCAGTTTTTTTTAATTCAGTTTTCTTGTAATTTTTAATTAATACTGTATACTTTTTTATGATTGTTTACTGTTGTACTGATAAAAATCTCCTGGAGGGTAAACTATATCTTGGACAGCGGTCAAGTTAGTTTTACGTTGGACATTCAAGCTCCTTGGCTTCAGCGGGACGCCACTCTCGCCGAACCGAAACACAGGCATGCCAAACAGGCCAGCCACGTCCCCATCTCGGTGGAGGGACAGGCTGAGAGCGGCTGACCGAAATCAGAGCGCCTGCCACGGATTGAACAAGAAAAACACACTAGGGGTTGAACGAGTACATAATTTTTAACCTCGACATTAACATAAAAAAACTCGAACGACGCTCGAGTAGCCGATGACGTCACAGTGTCTTATGATGCAAAATAAATAAATAAATATAAATGCATAAAAACCGTCTTTACAAAAAGAAAAAAAAGACCAACAAAACATTGGGAGCATTTATTATGCTCCTATCATTTATCATACTGCAGATAAGTCAGAGTCAGAGAGTCAGAGTCAGAGAGTCTTTATTGTCATTTGCACCGCATGTGGTACATGAGATGAAAACGAGATTATGTACACGAGGTCCCAGTTACATCCAACAACAAATGAAAGAGAAAAACAGTAATAACATCGAGAACTAACTAAGAAAAACATCAACTAGTAATACACTAAGCCTAATATAGTGGGAATAAACAGCAGCACGAACATGAGTTTGTATGAGCAGATGGTCACAGATGGTCACAGATGAACACAGCAACAAGAAAACATATCAGCATCACCATGATGTGATATTTTGCAGTGTTTATTTTAATTTTATTTTTATTTATTCATGAGTCTAACAGCCTCAGGGTAGAAGCTGTTCCTCAGTCTAGTGGTTCTACACTTGATGCTCCTCAACCTCCGTCCTGAGGGGAGTGGGGCAAAGAGTGAGTGTGCTGGATGAGTGAGGTCTTTCATGATGCAGGTGGCTCTTTTCCTGCATCTAGAGGTGTAAATGTCTGTGATGGTGGGGAGACTGACTCCAACAGACTTCTGTGCAGCCTTCACCACTCTCTGCAGAGCTTTTCTCTTCAACTGTGCAGCCTCCATGCCACACGTTGATGCTGGAGCACAGGATGCTCTCCACTGCACACCTGTAGAACGAGGTGAGAACTGGGCTGCTCAGACCGGCTCGTCTCAGCCGTCTGAGGAAGTAGAGTCTCTGATGACCTTTCTTGATCAGGCTGGTGGTGTTGTTGCTCCAGCTGAGGTTATCATTCATGTGTACACCCAAGTATTTGTAGCTGGAGACCACTTCCACTGCAGACCCACCTATTATCAGTGGGGCATGGGTGTGTTTGTTCCTTCTGAAGTCCACAATCATCTCCTTTGTCTTCTTCACATTCATGTGAAGATTATTCTCTTTGCACCAGCTCTCCAGGTGTTCCACCTCCTGTCTGTAGCTGGACTCATCATTGTTTGTGATGCATCCCACCACCGCTGTATCATCTGCAAACTTAACAATATGACAGCCTGGAAGTGTGGCTGTACAATCATATGTGAGCAGAGTGAACAGAAGGGGGCTCAGCACACATCCCTGAGGAGAGCCAGTGCTGAGGGTTATGGTGGAGGAGGAGAAGTTGTGGATCTTCACGGACTGTGGTCTGTCTGTTAAGAAGTCTAGTACCCAGTTACAAATAGAGGGGCTTAGTCCAAGTGTAGATAGTTTGTCTATCAGAGTTTGGGGGATCATGGTGTTGAAGGCAGATGTGAAGTCCACAAAGAGCAGACGCACGTATGAGTCTTTCTGATCCAGGTGGGTGAGAGCAGTGTGGACCACGGAAGAAATGGCGTCCTCTGTTGATCGGTTCTCACGGTATGCGTATTGATGAGGGTCCTCATTGATGTTGACGGTTGCCTTGATGTGGGACATGACCAGTTTCTCAAAACATTTAGCGACTATCGGGGTGAGGGCCACCGGTCTATAGTCATTCAGACCAGTCACTGTGGAGCTCTTTGGGACTGGGATGATGGTCGCGGTCTTCAGGCAGGTGGGAACTGACTCCAGTGCAAGTGAGGTGGTGAAGATGTCAGCCAGCACCTCACAGAGCTGGTCCGCACATTCCTTCAGAACTTTCCCTGGGATGTTGTCTGGTCCGGTTGCTTTATGAGGATTAATCTTTCTGAGACTGCCTCTCACTTCTGCTGCGGACACCCTGAGATGCTCTTCATCTGGTGATGAGGTGAGTCTGGTGCTAGCAGGTCTGTTTGGATCATCAAAACGTGCATAAAACTTATTGAGGGCATCAGGCAGAGATGGGTCCCTGGGGCATTGTTTGTTTTTGCCTTTGTAATCTGTTATGCATTTAATACCCTTCCACATGCTCCGTGGGTCTTGTGAGGTGAACTGTCCCTCGATCCTCTGTGCATACGTGGCCTTGGCCTTCTTAATGCCATCCTTCAGTTCATTCCTGCTCTTTCTCAGTTCCACTTTATCTCCTGACTTGAATGCAGTGTCTCTGGCTGCTAGCAAGGCGTGAACTTCTTTATTTAACCAGGGTTTCCGGTTCAAACAAAACTATTAGTTATTATTATTAATATTAAAAGTGAAAGTATACCGTGCGGCGCTGAAACCGAAACTGAAAAACAAATGGGGCAACACCGCACCACAGCCTGAAGTGCTGTGCAATTTAGGTTTACTTTTAGAGATTAATGTGTTTATAGGTTTTTTTAATAGGTCTAGAGAGATTAATATGTTGCTTTTGTTTGTGAAACGAGAGAGGAAGCTGCCGTGTTATATATGTGGCCTGCAATGCAACACCGCCACCTGCTGCCAGTCACAATCTACGGTGGTCAGAGAACAGAAAATCAACAGGAAATAGCGCATTTTATAAATTAAAAACTGTTTTACCTTTTTGACAAGACTGCCTGCTCCATTTACATCCGTGCGCACAAAGGAATCCATTTTGTGGCGTCTACTAAAAGCTAAAAGCTACCTCGCGCGCTGTGAAATGTGACGTGATGACGTCACTACGGGTACTCGAGGTGGACAAAAAAGCCTCGATAGAAGTCAAAGCACTCGATCTGTCGAAAACTCTGGTATTCTGTTAATGCACTATGAAGCCACGGAGCTCAAATGTTTTTCGAGAAGTTTCTAAACTTCATCGTAAGAAATCCTTCATTTTCTATAATTACGATGAAGTTTAGCAACATTGCAGTAAACATTTGAGCTCTGTGGCTTCAGCAGTGTTTTTCTTGTTCGGGGCGGGCGCTCTGGTTTTGGTCAGCCCCTCTCAGCCTGTCCCTCCACCGAGACGGGGACGCGGCTGGCCGAGTCGGGATGCCTGTTTTTCGGTTCAGCAGAGTGGCGTCCCGCTGAAGCCCCGGAGCTCGAATGTCCAATGTAAAACAAACTTGACCGCAGTTTAATGTGGCGCTATGGCTCTGCAGACATTGCACGTTGCTGTCTTGCGGTGTTGTGTAAAATACTTCCACACAGTGGACATGTTATGATGAAAAGTTGGCTAGCTGTTAGCTAAGATGCTACTCAGTCCTCACACTGTCGCTGGTTGCAAACTATGAAATGGATTTCCTGAATGTTTATGTTTATGTTTATTAAATTTGTTCATTTTTTTTACAAAAGAAACACAATACAAGACAATCCCATAAATGATAACGTACAAAATATAAAAAAATGAAAGGTAGCAGAAAGAAGAATAAATCTTATTATATCTGCCCCTTTTTTCAAACAATCAGATTAAACAATAATAATCTTCCACCAACAGTACAAAATGACTAACTCTTTCTAATTTTCTAACTAATACAATACACATTACGTCATTTCATATATATTTTTAACAAATTCATTTTGATCATTTTCTTAAATGTAAACATTGACTTGGCATTTTTAACTACATTCTCCAAGCCATTCCATAATCTAATTCCCTGGATTGAGGTAGAACGTCCCTTCAAACTAGTTCTGAATTGTGGTTTTACAAACATCTCTGTTCCCTTAAGGTTATAACAACTTTGTCTTTTAACAAAATGCATTTGGATATTTAAAGGTAATGCGTTATTCTGAGCCCTATACATAACTGATAAAATATTATAATCTACCAAATCATGGAACTTCAATAACTTCAGTTGATAAAATAATGTACTAGATGGATGACGGTAATGTTTTCTAGTGATAATTCTTACAGCTCTTTTCTGTAATACAAAAATAGGCTTTGTGATGTTTTACACGCATTCCCCCAAACATCAATACAATAGATTAAGTGTGGAACAATGATTGTGTTAAACAACAAATACAGAGCTTTGTCATTCAATAGGTCTCTGACTTTGTACAGTACTGCAATCGATTTAGCTGTTTTTATTCTGTGTGTGTGTGTGTGAGAATGTGAGGCGGGTCTTATTACTCTGGGTTCATGAGACACGCCTCTGTTCAGGAAATCCATTGCATAGCTTGAAGCCAACGTGCATCGTGGATCGGAAAATATCGGCAGGTTGGATCAAAAATCTGATACGTAAATTATGCTGGTATCGGAGGCCGATACCGATACCGGACCGGACCGGCCCCATCCCTAATAAAAACTGTACAACTCAAGCAGTCCAATCAGTGAACACAGATGGAAGATGATGCCACAATCAAGTCCAACTGCACTAAAAAGAGAACGAGTGAGGTTAAAGCAACACACTATAACTTGCAGACTTGTAGTTAATTCAAACTGGTAGTTCATGTCAGGGAGATGGTTGGAAGGGCAGGTGGTTGATGAAACTGGGTAGGTCTGTTCTTGTCAGAAGGATCTTTGTTAGGTGACATTTGTTGAATTCCTTGCAGGTCAGTCATGCTGGACACTGCAGGCTCATTGTCAGCATGAGCCGAGGAAAAAATAATTGGCTCATCCAACTTGCCAGTTTGCACTCCTGCACCCGGTGTAATCCTGTGTTTATTATCGTCTGAGGCAGCCAGGCTCAGAGAGGGTGGCCCTGGATTTGGTTGAGGTTGTCCTGGAGTTTATTTCTGTCCAGTCAGATTGATCACTGCCCGTGGACTCTGTGTCTTGTGTCTAACCTGCAGAGCAGGGCTGACAGTCGTATCAAATGGATTGGCTACACAAAGGTGTTGGACAGGTTTACAGATGCAGCTAACCTTGTTATGTGCAGTTATCAGCTAATCCTGTAGAAAGAATTGAAGCGCTCCAGGGATTAGTCAGTGACAGGTAAACACAGTTCAGAGTGTTTTTAAAAAAAGAAAAGCACAAATATTTATTTCTGCCATTTTGCTTGTTTTTTTTACTATTATTTAAATATTTTACACTCCCAAAGAAGTTTTAAATCAGAGAATTAGAACAAAGAGTTAGGGTAGTAGTGACTTTCCTTTTCTCCAACCTAGTTTTACAATTATTTTTATTTTAAACTTTCATTTTTACATTTAAATCATAAATGAAATTAGAACAATGGTTTAGTTTATTAAAGGACAAATTCAACTAAAACAAACAAATTGTTTTATTTGTACATAGACCTGTCGAAATAAACAATCACAAGATAACATGATCAACCTCATTTTCATTTATCGGCTTTATCATTTCTTTGTGTCTCTCTCTTTCTACTGAAGACATTGGATGACAAAAGGCTCAACTCCGGCGTTCTTCACTGACCCCTCCCTTTCGCTTTTCTCTTTAAAATCCATTTAACCATCCAAAATCACTTTTTTAGATGGTTACCGGTAAAAGCAGGTAAGCTGAGAAGCTAAGCTAACAGGCCAACCTCGGGGAAAAAACCTCCGTCTTGTCAAAGCTCCAAAATGCAATGTTGAAACTTGTGCCTTTGTGTAAAAAGTTGTTTTTCTCTGCAAAAAGAAGTTGAGAACTTGTTTACTGATTTTTTTTATTAAAAGCTTTGTGTGAAAAATGCTATGCTAGAGAGCTCAAACCACACAGAGCATCTGCCATTTTGAGAACCAAAGAGAGACAGTCCATGTCACGTCAAGCGGCCTCCCTCACATTTGTCTTAAAGAGACACGCTGCTCGCTCCCTCACTATCCATCCTTCGGTTCAAACAGTCTCATCCGGTGGTTGAAAAAAGGTACCGTATTTTCCGCCTGATAACTCGCACCTTTCTATAAGTCGCTTTGTCCAATTACAGTATT
>JBBPBX010112532.1:0-10578 GCA_038048925.1 Garcialebias charrua
ATATCTGCGATGCTGTCTAAACCATAGCAGAGGAGTTGGTGGGACCTGAAATTTCCCCTTTCTGTTTTGACTCGGATCTTTAGGAGGTAACGTCTTGTAGTAACTTGAACTTTCATTCCTCCCACACCGTGGACAACAAGGGTTATAGCTTCACTTTTCAGGTTTAATCGATCAGCTGCTTTATGTGTTATATAATTTGTGTCTGATGCTAGATCAATTAGGGTCCCAATTTTTTGTCCTGCATTTGCTGTGACCTCTAATAGCATCATAATGACAGGCCACTCCACTAAAGCATTCTTTGCTAGAATGTTGGGCTGATTAGACACAAGAGATGTTTTAGCCACCATGTTACAGAAAACATGGCGGCACTTTTCTGCCTGTTCAGGTGGGAGGCTTTTAATAAAGTCTTGTTGGGCTTGAGTGTAACGGTCTCCTACATCACCTCCCACTGTGCTGTCTTTGTGCTTCTGAACAGAAAGGCCTCTAGACACTTCCGCCCCTGGGCAAAGATAATAATGGTGCTCTGCAGTGTGTTGCTCTTTGCAGTCTGGTCGCCTGCACAGGAAATCAGTTTTACAGTATCCAACTCCACTGTGAACTTCAAGACATTTTTTGCAGGCCCCCAGCTTCTTGACAGCTTCCTTCTTTTCTGACAGCTTAAGCGTACGAAATTTTTGGCAAAAATACAGCCTTTTCTTGTGCTTTGCGTCTCCACAGACCACACAACCTTGAGATATGTTTGTTGGTTGGGCAGCTGTTCTGGTCCGGGCTTGCCGAGGTTCAGACCTTGGTTTTGACTCCTCCTCCTTCAGTTGATCCAGCTTTTCATAGATGGCTTCTTGACCTTTAAGAAATGTCAGGAGGTAGTCAAATCGTTTGTCCTCTTCAGCCTCTCTCCCTTTGCTGGCTACGTGGAGAAGCCATTCCTTTTTCAGACCATCCGGAAGTTTACTCTCTATTGCTTTCGTTATAAGGGGGTTCTTTATAGCACCGGTTGCACCAAGTTCTTTAAGGTCAATCAGAGCCTTTTCTACAGTTTGGATTAACTCGACTATCTTCTTGGGCTGGTTGCCTCTAACTGGTGGAACCGTCTGGAGCTCCTCCACTATCTCAAGGGCAATAGTTGTTTTGTTTCCAAAGCGGTTCTCTAGGACCCGAAATATCTCATCAGCTGTTGTGTAGTTTGTGAGACGATGGTCTCGTACTATTTTTTCGTCCACACTGTCTAGTAGATGAAATTTTTTAATCTCTTCGGATCCGGTAGGTTCTCCTTGCATCTGAAGTGCTTCCCAATCTTTTTTCCACTGATGAAACACTCTGCGAATGCCAGTGAACTTTGGGAGAGCAGCAGGCTTTAGTCTAATGGCTGGTGGGGCCGGGAAGATCGTTGAAGTACTCAATCTGCTGGTTCCTTCTTTGGTTTGTACTTCTGCTCTTCTTAATTCCAGTCTTGGCAATATAGTTTCGAGGCCTCTGATCCGGCTCAGGAACTGATGTTGCTCTGCACGTGGAGCCCAGCATTTCCAATGTTTATGCACCGCCGTTGCTGTCTTCACCAATTTTTGCAGATGTTCTATTATGAACTCGTACGCAACTGTGTCTTTTCTTGGGTCCACAGCATCCACATGATCAGCATGTGACTCTGCAGTTGTGACTGCCTGTGTCAGTTCATACTCTCCAAAATTTTCCCACAGTGTGTTTTGTATGAGATCTTTTAGTTCTTCCATCTTTTTCTCACACTCTGTGGTGGTTTTATCCAAGTCAGCTTTTTGCTGTTCACTTAACTCATCTGAGTCTGAATTTTCAGCAATGTACTGTTCCTCAACGTCATTATTGGCCTCAAGGACTTTACTAGCTTCTTCTGTGAGCTTTACAAAGCTGTCCCTGAGCTCCTCCTCAGACATCATGGTGTGCATTCGTAGCACATTATTGGCCACACGAGAAAATTGACGCTTCACTGTTGTTCTCGTGGTCTTCAACCTTGTCAGCATTACTGAATCAGCCATTCTGATTTTAGCAGTATAGGCAATAGAACAACCTTGATTTAGTCCTCCGTGGCCACGTCTGGGCTTGCTGACCAAATTTTAGTATCACTCCAGTCTTTAGACTGCGGTTTTTCAGTGTCAAGTTCTTTGGGTTTTTTATCTTGTGCATTCCCCACTTGAAAAGGATAGCCTCTACATTGAAGTTATAAACAGGATTTCACTCATTGAAGCCTTGATATTTGTTGATCCACATTTATTGAAGGTCTATGGGTTCTTGGGCAGGCAGTTAGTTATCTGCAGTTAGCTTCAGTTAGCTGAAAAACCTCAAAAGAAAATACAAATACGCCTATTACTCGCTTAAATAACAAAATAAACATATTGTGACATTATTTTCAGCAATTTTTTCAACTATATAATTAGCATATTTACCAAAAATGTTTGTTCATTTTTTCCTCATATTTAAAGCACTTTAGCCGTAATTCTACACATGACTAAATAAATATATAACTACATAAAGAAATATTCAAACTGATTTAAATACATGTTTGGATAAATATTTTCCCTAAACAAATCCCTTAGTGCTTTTTCACCATATCCCTACCAAATCATACATTGAACTCCAAGTGCATTTTCTTCTTATTTTTTTTCCTTTACTTTTCTTTTTTTTTTCTTTTTACAAGTATATTTACAAAGTACTTAACCACATGAAACATAACTCTACTCCACACTACAATCAAGAAGAGAATAAAAAGTCCATGCACTGCTTTGTGCTTACCGGCTGTCCTTCATAGGTTGCAGTAGGCTGTTTGCACAGATTTACCTTCAGGTGAGCTGGTTCTGCAGTCTCAGTCCAAACAAGAGTGACAGATCTGTCACCTCCAGATATACCTGCTTACTTTGATTGCTAATTGGTCCCACCTGGGCCTCCTCACTGAGCAGCAGACAGGAGTGACAGGGAGGAGCAGCAGCCAGGTAGTTTGCCAGAACACTTATAATCCCTACTAATTTATTTTTATACTTTTTATATTTTTCTTCAGCGCTCTGACTTCGCAATTTCAAGAAACATGAATACAAATAAAAAATTTTTTACAAGCATTTCTCAACCCTTTTGTCATCCATGGTTGATCAACCTTATTTCTCTTTGTATGATTTGTTTGCACGCAATTCTTTTCATATAGAGCTTCCAAGATATTCATAAACTCATCATATGCTCTGTTCGCATCATCAACATACACATCATTCCAGTCTTGTTTATCCAGATCCTCTTTCAATTTTTCCAAAACTCTTTTTGACGTGTTTATGATCTTTTTCTTCGTTGTAACTGCTTTTGTGATATTTTGATCATTTTTATAGATTGTGAAAACTGGTAAATGATCACTTAAGTCGGTCGTTAAGATACCACCTATCACGTCCCCATTTGTTATATTTGTGAAAATATTATCAATTATTGTGGCACTATGAGTTGTAATTCTTGTTGGCTTTGATATCAATGGATACATATTTAAACTGTACATTGAGTTTATAAATGTGCTTATGTTATTTGAATCTGTTTTATTTCCCATATCAATGTTAAAGTCTCCACACAAAAAAACATTTTTATTAAAACTCTTCTCCATTAGCTCCAAGATTTTATCCGTGAATATTTCTATATTTGCTCCTGGTGATCTATATACACAACTTATTATTATGTTTTTATCGTTTTTGTTTATTATTTCTATTGTTATCATTTCCATAATATTATCAACTATTATTGACATTTCACTATTTAATTTACATTTTATTTCATTATTGACAAATAGAGCGACTCCACCACCTCTTTTATTATTTCTGTTCATATGATATAATTCATACCCCTCGATGTGAATATTACTTGTGTTATCATCATTGAGCCATGTCTCTGACAGCGCTATTATTGTAAAAGTTCTATTTAACTGTTTTAAATAATCTGTTATTTTGGATATGTTTGCATTTATACTTCTGCTATTAAAGTGAATAATAGAGAGAACTCCATTTCAAAGTCAAGTCAAAGTCAAAGTCAACTTTATTGTCAGAACTGCAATATGTACAGGACATACACAGGACCGAAATTGCGTTTCTCTCAGTCCCTCGGTGCAACAGTAACCATCTAAACACTAAAACATTTAATAAACATAAGCATAAAATAGTAAAAGTGTAACACTGTCCTGAGTTTTTTCATAATAGTATAAAAGTATGAAAATTTACACCAACACTGAAACACCAAACACCCAATGAACATAAGCATAAAATGAAATAATAAAAGTGTAATACTGTCCTGAGTTTTTGCATAGTAGTATAAAAAGTATATCTATAAAATAAACTGAAGGTTCTAGCATTGACATTTGCAAAGAGTGGCACAGCAGCATATAAGTTAATGTACACAGTATATGTATGAGGTAGTTGATGTTGGTATAGAGGCAAATAACTCTATGGAACTCTATGCTTCCTCAGTCCTGGGCTACATCAGTACATGCTCTGAAAATGTATCCATAAAAATATATGTTAAATCTTACCCGAACCGAAAACCCTGGTTAAATAAAGAAGTTCGCGCCTTGCTAGCAGCCAGGGACACTGCATTCAAGTCCGGAGATACAGAGGAGCTGAGAAAGAGCAGGAAAGAACTGGAGGAAGGCATTAAGAAGGCCAAGGCCACGTATGCACAGAGGATCGAGGGACAGTTCACCTCACAAGACCCACGGAGCATGTGGAAGGGTATTAAATGCATAACAGATTACAAAGGCAAGAACAAACAATGCCCCAGGGACCCATCTCTGCCTGATGCCCTCAATAAGTTTTATGCACGTTTTGATGATCCAAACAGACCAGCTAGCACCAGACTCACCTCATCACCAGATGAAGAGCATCTCAGAGTGACCGCAGCAGAAGTGAGAGGCAGTCTCAGAAAGATTAATCCTCATAAAGCAACCGGACCAGACAACATCCCAGGGAAAGTTCTGAAGGAATGTGCGGACCAGCTCTGTGAGGTGCTGGCTGACATCTTCACCACCTCACTTGCACTGGAGTCAGTTCCCACCTGCCTGAAGACCGCGACCATCATCCCAGTCCCAAAGAGCTCCACAGTGACTGGTCTGAATGACTATAGACCAGTGGCCCTCACCCCGATAGTCGCTAAATGTTTTGAGAAACTGGTCATGTCCCACATCAAGACAACCGTCAACATCAACGAGGACCCTCATCAATATGCATACCGCGAGAACCGATCAACAGAGGACGCCATTTCTTCCGTGGTCCACACTGCTCTCACCCACCTGGATCAGAAGGACTCATACGTGCGTCTGCTCTTTGTGGACTTCACATCTGCCTTCAACACCATGATCCCCCAAACTCTGATAGACAAACTATCTACACTTGGACTAAGCCCCTCTATTTGTAACTGGGTACTAGACTTCTTAACAGACAGACCACAGTCCGTGAAGATCCACAACTTCTCCTCCTCCACCATAACCCTCAGCACTGGCTCTCCTCAAGGATGTGTGCTGAGCCCTCTTCTGTTCACTCTGCTCACATATGATTGTACAGCCACACATCCAGGCTGTCATATTGTTAAGTTTGCAGATGATACAGCGGTGGTGGGATGCATCACAAACAATGATGAGTCCAGCTACAGACAGGAGGTGGAACACCTGGAGAGCTGGTGCAAAGAGAATAATCTTCACATGAATGTGAAGAAGACAAAGGAGATGATTGTGGACTTCAGAAGGAACAAACACACCCATGCCCCACTGAAAATAGGTGGGTCTGCAGTGGAAGTGGTCTCCAGCTACAAATACTTGGGTGTACACATGAATGATAACCTCAGCTGGAGCAACAACACCACCAGCCTGATCAAGAAAGGTCATCAGAGACTCTACTTCCTCAGACGGCTGAGACGTGCTGGTCTGAGCAGCCCAGTTCTCACCTCGTTCTACAGGTGTGCAGTGGAGAGCATCCTGTGCTCCAGCATCAACGTGTGGCATGGAGGCTGCACAGTTGAAGAGAGGAAAGCTCTACAGAGAGTGGTGAAGGCTGCACAGAAGATGTTGGAGTCAGTCTCCCCACCATCACAGACATTTACACCTCCAGATGCAGGAAAAGAGCCACCTGCATCATGAAAGACCTCACTCACCCAGCACACTCACTCTTTGTCCCACTCCCCTCAGGACGGAGGTTGAGGAGCATCAAATGTAGAACCACTAGACTGAGGAACAGCTTCTACCCTGAGGCTGTTAGACTCATGAATAAATAAAAATAAAATAAAAATAAACACTGCAAAATATCACATCATGCTGATGATGATCTGTTTTCTTGTTGCTTGGAGTGCAGCTTGACTCCAACTTAAAGTTTGATAAACAGATCAGTTCTGTTGTCAAGACCAGCTTCTTTCAACTCCGACTGCTCTCCAAAGTCAAGTCATTTCTCAGCCGTGCTGATCTGGAGAAGGCCATCCATGCCTTTGTGACCTCCAGACTTGATTATTGTAATGCTTTGTATGTTGGTATTAATCAATCCTCCATCTCCAGATTACAGCTTGTACAGAACTCTGCCGCGCGCCTTTTGACCAACACACGAAAATATGAACACATCACTCCTGTCCTGTCCTCTTTACACTGGCTCCCGGTTCAGTTCAGGATACAGTTCAAGCTGCTCCTGTTTGTTTTCAAAGCTCTGAATGGACTTGCACCTCTGTACATCTCAGAACTTTTGAAAGCCCATCAGCCCGGCAGAGCTTTACGATCTGCCAGTCAACACCTGCTGGAGGTGCCTCACTCAAGGTACAAACAATGGGGAGACCGGTCATTTTCTGTTGCCGGCCCTAAAGCCTGGAACAGTCTCCCCCTTGAGCTGCGTGCCACCTCTGATCTGACTCTGTTCAAAACCAGACTGAAGACACACTTGTTCAAAAAAGCTTTCAGTGTGTAACTTTTATTACTTTTGGTATTTTAGTATGTAGCATTTTTTATTTCCATTGCCTTTTTATTTCCTCTAGTTCAAATAAGCTTCCAGTGTGCAACTGTTATTACTTTTGGGATTTTAATATGTAACATTTTTTATCTACATTGCCTTTTTATTTCCTCTTGTTCAAAAAGTTTTAGTTTGTAGAATTTTTTTATTTCCATTGCCTTCTTTTATTGCTGTTGTTTCTTATTCTATTTTCATTGATTTATTGTTCCAGTTTTTTTCATCCTTTTATCCTGTTAAGCACCTTGGTCAATGCAAGGCATTGTTGGAAGGTGCTATACAAATAAAGTTTATTATTTATTATTATTATTATTATTGCTGTGTTCATCTGTGACCATCTGCTCATACAAACTCATGTTCGTGCTGCTGTTTATTCCCACTATATTAGGGCTTAGTGTATTACTAGTTGATGTTTCTCTTAGTTAATTCTAGATGTTATTACTGTTTTTCTCTTGCATTTGTTGTTGGATGTAACTGGGACCCCGTGTACATAATCTCGTTTTCATCACATGTACCACATGCGGTGCAAATGACAATAAAGACTCTCTGACTCTGACTCTCTGAAAGTGGCATATGCAGTGAGGCACATAAGGCACATTTGGCATCCTTAGATAAGGCTAGTCAGAGAATGCTGTACAGGTAGTCCCCAACTTACGAGCGAGTTCCGTCCCTAGGGGGCGCTCGTATGTCAAAAATTCGTAAGTAGGATCACATAGTAAAAAAAAAAAAACTTTACTTTTTTTTTTTTAAATAAATGAATACATGTACAGTACTGTACAGTCACCAAGCTTTTAGCCTATCCTAACACAGTTTTTAAAGATGAAGGAATAAGTTGAATGGTCTCCCTTTCACATAAAGGCTAAGTGCTTGGTGACTGTACAGTACTGTACATTTATCTATTTATTAAAAATATACAGTATATACAGTATTTTTATTTTTTATTGTTTTTTATTTATAAATAGATAAATGTACAGTACTGTACAGTCACCAAGCACTTAGCCTATCCTAACACAGTTTTTAAAGATGAAGGAATCAGTTGAATTGTCTCCCTCCTCCCTGCAGGCTCCATGGAGGCTCCATGTGAAAGGGAGACAATTCAACTTATTCCTTCATCTTTAAAAACTGTGTTAGGATGGCTAAGTGCTTGGTGACTTTCCAGTACTGTACATGTATTCATTTATATATAAAAAAAAATATATATATATATATTTTTTTTATGAGATGCATGCTCTTAAGTCCGGGACATTTCTTGATGATGGGGGTGATGGCAGCAGATTTGAAGGCTGTGGGAACAATGCCAGAGGTTAGGGAGGAGTGGATGATGTTAGTGATGATAGGGAGCACAGACGGGAGACAGGATTTAACAAGAACTGTGGGAAATGGGTCAAGTTGACAGGATGAGGACTTAGACTTGCTGATAATGTCAGTAATGTCATCAGCAGAGGGGAGGGAGAAGACAGAGAAAGGGAGGGAGGGAGGGAGGGAGGGGGGAGTTCAACAAGGATGTTGGGGGCAGTATTTGGTCTAAGGTAGCCTGGCCCTCGCCTTCCTGCACAGCTCCGCTCAATTCTCATTTCCCTTCACTGCACAGTCTGGGATTCCTCCCATAGACAACGATTTCTCCGGCCGATTTTTGACCGGACCAATCAGAGAGCAGAAGGCGGAGTTTTGAACGACGTCGACTGACGTCGTCATTCAAAATGGCTGCCGCCACGAAGGAATTTTCATCAAAACAAGGTAAAAAACTATTATTTCTCTGCTGATAAAAAATATATTTTTAGCTGACGTTATATCAGAAGTGTTCCTGAGCAATCAGAGAGCAGAAGGCGGAGTTTTGAACGATGTCGACTGACGTCGTCATTCAAAATGGCTGCCGCCACGAAGGAATTTTCATCAAAACAAGGTAAAAAACTATTATTTCTCTGCTGATAAAAAATATATTTCTTAGCTGACGTTATATCAGAAGTGTTCCTGAGCTTAACAGTTCCTAAATCAATTCACGAAATGGTCAAATCTGCTGGATTTAAATAGTTTCGGTTTGACATTTTCCAAACAGCCTCGGGTGCGCTACGAAAATAAATGATAAAAAATCGAATTTTATCTCAAATGTTTTATCTAGGCCAACAGTCAGTAAATTAGAGCCATATAATTACACACTGGTGGCAGAAAAAATATCCACCGAGTGGTTTCTGAGCAATTTATCTGATAGCCTGGACCTCGCCAGGCTAAACTAACAAAACTCCACCTTCTGTTCTGTGATTGGTCCGGTCAAAAATCTCCAGGAGAAATCGTTTTCAATGAGAGGAATGCCAGACCCTAGTCCAAAGCGAAGTGAAGGACAAGGGTCTGGTTACAACCAGGCTAGGTCTAAGGTGTTTATGAATTGAAATAATCTTTTCATTGAAATATGACATAATGGAGTTGTAAAATTCTGTGGAAACCATGTGAGAGGGCAGGGAGTTAGGAGATGAGACAGAACGGTGAAGGAGAGAGAACAATGTTTTTGAATTACCAACATTAGAACTGATGATGTCAGAGAAGTAGCTGGATTTGACTTGAGAAATACTGTTCTTGTAATGGATGAGGTGGTTTGCATAAAGTTCCTTGTGAATTGTGAGACCGGATTTTTTATAAAGACGCTCTAGCCGCCGACCTTTGGTTTTCAGGGAGCGGAGTGCTGGAGTGAACCAGGGTGCAGAGTTGGAGAAGGAAACAGTCCGAGTTTTCAGGGGAGCAACAGAGTTAAGGATGTTGGTTAGGCTGGTGTTGTATAATGTGACAAGATCATCTGGGTTGGAGGAGCTGAAGGTGGAGAGGGTATCATTAATATGAGATAAAAGAGTGTCATGGTTGATGTTCATCAAGAATAGACTATGAAGCACACTTAACCAGGAGCATTTGGAGGCATTTATGCTGATGTCCACAGAGAAAGAACTTCTTATGTCCATTGACAATGACAAAGTAACAAATATGGTGGCAGAAACTAGTGCACTTCTTAGGCGCTTACTGATGCTGTAGATCACATGTCAAACTCGAGGCCAATGGGCCAAATCTGGTCTCATTGACATCTGGCTTCAAATTTAATATTTTAAATGTAAAATAGTTTCATGGTTTATCTTTTTGTCACTGTATTTAGTGCAAACTTCTCATGATAGCTGGCCAACGTTCAAGCCAACAAATTATGTTTTGAGTTTTTCAGTAATCTTTGAGTCTGATATGGAAAGAGCAACAAAGAATTGACTTATCTTTTTCTGTTTTTTAAGTCAACTAATTTAGTTTTTTTCCCCACCTGATTTGCTGAATTGTAACAAAATGTAACAAAAAATTATAACAAAAAAAAGGTTGTTGATTGTATTGCAATTAAAAAAATATTATAGGCTACATTTTTGCCTAATATTTTTAAAATGTGAAAAAATGGGCCACTCTTGGCCATTAAACTCCCGGGCTGAAAAGTTGTCCCACTCCGCCCCTGAGTACAACACAATATTCACAATAATATTCACAATAAATGGCATTGACAAATGGTGCTAGAAGATAAATGGAGTGATGATGTACAGTTTTAGGCCAGTGATAAATGTTAAGGCAGAGTTAAACAGTAACAGGATTATGAATGTTC
>JBBPBX010112533.1:0-10578 GCA_038048925.1 Garcialebias charrua
CATATACTGTATATATATATATATATATCAGAGTCAGAGTCAGAGAATCTTTATTGTCATTTGCACCGCATGTGGTACATGTGATGAAACGAGATTATGTACACAGGGTCCCAGTTACATTCAACAACAAAATGTAAGAGAAAAACAGTAATAACATCTAGGATTGACTAAGAAAAACATAAACTAGAAATACACTAAGCACTAATGTAATAGAAAAACAAAATCATTACAAACATCAAATACGAATATCAAACTTTTTAAAATAATGATTTGTCCTCTTATATGGTGGAACTGATTTTTTTATATATTTTTTATTCCACGGACTTTAAACTGATGTGTGTGCCATTTTATGGAAAGTTAAAAGATGATGTCAGGGGAGCTTTAACTCTTCAGTAGTCTGCACATTCTGCCACCTAATAATAAATCAAAGTGTAAACAAAAAGCAGTAATGCAAACATTGAATGGAGCATCTTATTATTATTGACCAAAAAGTTTGTAGCAGCATTAGAGATTTTCATCTGTTTGAGCTTGCTGTCATTCAGAGTGCAAATGGAAATTGTCCCAAAATGTAGCCGTTTTATAATTGCTCCATTGCACTCAATCATTTTTTTGATTTTTTTTTTTTGGCCACATATAATGGCTGCTTGTGTCTTGTTGATGGGCTGATCAGGTTTGCATGGGAACAGTACATCACTCCTAGCTTCAAGTGGAAGAAATCAGCCTTCTCCGCTTTATCTTCTCCCAATTTCATCCTCAAATTTGCATTTGCTACATCTCCAAAGGGAGAAGTCAGTACATTTTTCCTCCTTTTTCCCCCCTTTGTCACTAACTGCAAATTTTCACTTCATGAAGCCATGGGGACAAGTGATCTGCTGTGATTTGAGTGGTATTACATTCAACTATCAAATTTACCCATTTTTGTTTCTCACCTGTGCTGTAATAATCTGTTATTGCTGCATACTGCAGGAGGAGCCAAGATGGTCTAGTGGCAGGGCTTTTGACTACGGATCCGAAGGTCGCGGGTTCGCGCCCCGGCCACTACCCAGCTTGGGGTGTCTATGAGTGCACACCTATTTCTCCAGCTCCCCGGGCGCTTTCGGGCTGCTCACTGCACCACCTGGTAGGTGGTTGGGTTAAATGCAGAGACGAATTTCGTCTGTGTATGGGAACATATGCAGATGACAGGAATAGACATTATTATTATTATTATTATTATTATTATTATTATTATTATTTTTGGGGTCCATCAAGTGTAATTTGTTCCTACTTGTCAGCAGATGTTATTGGGAGAGGTGGTTCTCTTGTCTAGCCTTTTTTAATGCAAGTAAATGCAGTAGTCAGTTGAAATAACTTTTTAATATAAAACCTAAGGAAGACTAAAAATGTAACCTTGTTCAAACATTTAGAAAGTTATTAAAGGTTTCTTTCCAGCTGGAGCGGAGCAGCTCTGAATGAGTGGTTAGAGCAGTCGTCCTCCAGTGCAAGAGTTGGGGGTTTGATTCCATCAGCAATCACATGCTGAAGTGTCCCTGGGCAAGACACTGAACCCCTCACTGTCTCCGATGTGTGTCCCATCAGTGTATGAAAATAATAATATAATAATACAGGTAGTCCCCGATTTACGAGCGAGATCCGTCACAACGAGGCGCTCGTAAACCGGAAATCTCGTAATTTGGAACGGCCGCCATTTCGCTCGTAAATCCGGAAATCCGCTCGTAAATTGGAACGGTTTTCGCTAGCGCACCTAAAAACACTCTATTTTCATCTAAAAACTACTTTTGAGTGCATAAAAATGATCGGAAACGTGTGTTTATATGCTTAACTTGCTAACTGAAGTGAAAAAACACATGAAAACTCAGTATTTTTTTCGTTTTTTCCAAAAATGTGCAGCTCGTAAGTCTGGAACCTCGCAGATCAGAGCGCTCGTAAATCGGGGACTACCTGTAATGTCTTTGTCTGTCATCTGTGTATGTTTCCCATACACAGACGAAATTCGTCTCTGCATTTAACCCAACCACCACCAGGTGGTGCAGTGAGCAGCCAGAAAGCGCCCGGGGAGCTGGAGAATTAGGTGTGCACTCATAGACACCCCAAGGTGTGTAGTGGCCGGGGCGCGAACCCGCGTCCTTCGGGTCCCAAGTCGAAAGCCCTGCCACTACACCATCTTGGCTCCTATGAATGTGATAACGCTCTGATTATTGTTATAGTAGAGTGCTGTATGAATGGGCAAATGAGGGCATGGGTTGTAGTGTAAAGCGCTTAGAGCATCTTAATCGGATAGAAATGTGTTCTATAAGTACAGTCCATTTATCATTCAGCTGTTTTACTGTATTGTTAAAAATGGGAAGTAGTTTTTAACTCATTGTGGTGTGCATTTCTGTAGGAACTGAAGAGTTCCTACTCTGTTAACTTATCAGGATGACGGCAGTAAAAACACAAACTTTCTGCTCTCTTCTTATCGTGTTCACGCAGTCATTGGACGTTTCCTCGTCCAGCTGATTTATCCGTGCTGTTCAGAGCTAATTTTATTTATTTATTATTATTTTTATTTATTTATTTCCTTTTAGATGGCCTCCCTTCTCACCTCATAGCCATCCTCTTCACATCATAATGAATTATTATTTTTATTTATTTTTATTTATTTATTAAGATAGAAAGAAAGGAAGGAAAGATGGAAAGTAAGGCCACAAAACATAACAAATACACACAGAAAGCACACGGCAAACGCACCCGACCGCCGTCTGTAAACCTGCAAAGAACATGACAGAACACAACAAAATACATATGTATAAAAGACTTAGAATATTCATGGCTTTGCAGCAGTTCTCCATAAATATATATACCCATACCCATATACATACATATATACATGCATATGCAGTCACATGCACATCTACATATCTACAGTACATACGATACCTGCATGTGCATCCCTGCATCTATTTGTGTGTGGTTATGAGCATGCATGAGGGTATAAGACTTCTCTAATAGAACATTCAATGGTGACTGCGAAGCATCAGAGACCCGACCCCCAAGACCCGAGGCAGACAAAGGGGGGACCAAAGCCCAAGTTCAGAGCTAATTTTAATCGTATGTTTGAATAAGCTAGTTAAGCTTTGTGTTAAGTGGTAAATAAAGTTTTTAAGATGATAATTGTGGCCATTTATTTACAAGTTTTACTAAAGAGCAAGAATTTAGCGTTTTGTTGTTTTAAAAATGTTTCATTTATATTTTTACATCTTTTTTACAAGTTTCCTGGTAGCACAAATAAAATCTAAATTATTAACATTGAAACAAAACAACTTGGGAGATAAATATTTAATTGGTATGATTGTAAACAGTTGTTTAATTTGAATAATATAGTTATGAACGCTGCACAGTGTTTTTTATTACATAAGCTAGACCATATTGAGTTTATTTATAATCAGTTATTGCATTAAAACTTTCAGTTGAATCTCCTTTAATGTAAAAATTATCTATAGAAATTTAAAACAAGATCTCATCTTTTGTCCCTAACGTTAGCCTGGTTAAAACCAGACCCTTGTCCTTCACTTCGCTTCGTACTAGGGTCTGGACTTTCTCCATAGAGAAACGATGCTTGCTGGAGGCGTGGCCTCTGCTGAGGAACAAAACCATTGGATCTTAGAAAAATTTTGAACAAGGAAAGCATTCTGCTCCCTCCCCCTCTGTGCTCTGCCGAACTTGACATCAGCTCCGCCCCCTGCTGCATTTTCTCTCGCTGCCTGCATATTCTGTGTTTATATGTTAATTCTCATTCATTTTTCATTCAACCTTTATTTATACATTCAACCTTTATTTATACATTACGTTAATAAAACGTTTGAAAAATATAAAATAAAACCATGTAGCGCTGGTCCAGCGCACCAGAAGACCAGAAAATATGCAGGGACTCGGGCAACAACGTAAAACCCGAGTTTAATTCTCTCGTGACAACCTGAGGCACTTCCTTATTCTTTGCACTCAGCGGAGAGAGAGGAGGAGGAGGAGGGAGCGATCACTTGACTTTTGGCCACAAAAACAAAAGAAAACTCCAGATAAGGGATTAAGATGGGGAAATTAATACATTTGTGTCACATATAAAACAGTCCTGCATCGCTTTGCATCGCTTTGAATGAGAACATGCGGCTGCGAGCTGGCTGCGAGCTGGGACAGGTGGGGGCGTGGGTTAGGGGCCAAAAACTCTGCCCCTTCTGTTCTCTGATTGGTCCGGTCAAAAATCAGCCGGAGAAATCGTTGTCTATGGGAGAAGTCCCAGACTGAGCAGTGAAGGGAAATGAGAATTGAGCGGAGCTGTGCAGGAAGGCGAGGGCCAGGCTACCCTAACGTATGCATAAAAGGGAAATGTGTCAACATTAAAAAAAAAAGAAGCCAGGATCACCATTTAAAGTTTAGTAAAGATTTTTTTTTTCTACCAGAAGTCTAGAAGGTCATCTCATAAAGCAGAACTTGGCTCCTGTAGAAGATTAGCATTTCAAGGCTCTTGTCCATTTTCTGTTGTTCTTGGCTTGAAATTGATGCTCTGAGTTTGTGCTGCCAAAAGCCAATCTATGCACTGTGGTACAGCGGTTTGGCAAACCACTTACTGCAAAAATCATCTGTTTTGAGCAGCCTTTGATAACAGTTTGAAAAGGTCAGATGTTCTCAAACATTTTCTGCAGCTGTTTAAAAGTCTTGCTCTTTTTTCCTCCATCTCCATGCTGCTCATTTGTGGTTGGGTCACGGAGGCAACATGTCCAGAAGAGAAACCCAGACCTCCCTCTACCCAGAGACGCTCTCAGGCTCCTCCTGGGAGATCCCAAGCCAGAGGAGGAAAAATAATCCTCCTGGCTCTTCCTTTTAAAAAAGAGAGAAACTGGTTAAAGTTGTCAATCTCATGGGGGCTGCAGTTAGGGGTGGGCGATATTACCAAAAAATGATATCACGATATATTTTTTGAAATACCCCGATAACGATATCAGACGATATTTCACATTTTCTCCTTTTATTGAATCAACCAAACAAATGTGTAATTTCAAAATGACTTTTCATAAACAGTCACCAGAATACAAAAAAATATATTCATATTTAACAAGCAAAAATATATATACCGCACCAGCCGCCACTGAGGTGTGCGGTAATGACTATTCTAACACTTTAACACATTTTAAAAGAGCATACAGTAAATAAAAATAATAATTTCTTACTTTAAGCGGCAGCTTCTGTCATCAGTTTGCCTGTTAGCTCCAGCTGTTAGCTCCAGCTGTTAGCTCCAGTTGTTAGCACCGCTGCGTTACGTCTGAGCTTCGCAGCTTTCTGTAGCACCACGCAGTTTAAACCCTTTACAGGAAGGACTGTTAGTATCCTAACTTCATACAGTTGGAGACAGAAAAAGTTTTAATAACTTACCGACGCCGCAGTCTGTGCGCGCCGCCTTCAGCTGTTAGCATTTAGCCCCCGAACCCGCAGCTCCGGGCAGTCCGGTTTAGCTGCACGCACCTCCTAAAAGGTTGTCGGCTTTATTATTCCAAGTTAGCTCGTTGTCCCCCGATGTCTTCGGCTTCCAGTCCGACATCGAGGCGAGCTCCAGGGACCTCTGATCGCACAAAGCCGGCTGCCCGGTGAAGCTACGAGATGCAACTATGAGGCTAATGCTAGCTCGTTCCTCCTCCTCGCGGTGTGCGCGCGCATGCGTATTAACAAAATGTAGGGCATCTCCACATGAAGGCAGTCTCCACGGAACACCGGCTGCTGTCTGCTGCTTCACGCGGTCCGCGTTCCTCCACAAAACCACCGTTATCGCAAAGTGACGCAGTCAAATGACGTCATCATAGGATGTCGCGATATAATTTTTTTCACCGGTGTCAAAAAATCCACCGGTATTATCGTAAACGAGACGATATGGCCCACCCCTAGCTGCAGTAGCTCAGTGGTTAAGTGCTGCAGTCTTGTAATCCTGTGGCTGCTGGTTTGAGCCCAGGTTGTGTCAGGAGGAGCATTTGGCTTTAAATAATTATACGAGTTCACTCGCTGTGGCGAGTCCTGCAGAAGGGAGAAGCTGGAAGACGAGCAGTAAAATGTAAAATCCAAATCACAACAGAGAACGTGATGCATTTAAACATCACCGGTTATTAGTCCAGTGGATATCAGAGAAGCTATTCTATAACATTTGGAAGAAAGGTACAAATCAATGTAAACCTTTATTTTGTCAAACTTAATCAATCAATCAATCACCTTTATTTTACCAGGTAGAGCCCGTTGAGATCGAGATCTCTTTTACAAGGGTGACCTGGTTTTTTTTGTGTCAAACTTGAGAGGTAGATAAGCATGCGTGTTAAGAGGTAGAATTGATGTATTGGCTGATATTGGTCACTTAAAAAAAAGCTATTGGTCATGACTACATCACCAATGGGAAGCTGAAGCTGCTACAACCAGCTCACTGTAGACCACAATACATAGTTCCCACACAAGTGACGAGTATTGCACAATACCGGGTTTTTCGCCACCCGTAAAGGCAGAAATGGCGGACAAACAAGACTCGAGCTACCACAGCTAAATACAGTACTAGCTTGACCAAGGCACACGAGCAAAATGGCAGTGGTCGGAGTTGAATGAGTTGGAGAAAGAAATCCTGGCAGACGAAGCGGACAACTTGTCACCAAGAAGTTACTCTGATATACTGTAATTAATTATTTAATTACTACGAGGAGTGCACACCGAGGAGCTTCACAGCTTTAAATCCAAAAAAGATGTGTAAACTGTCTCAATCATATCTAACCAGCTAAATAAAGGTTTAACTAAAGTGTTGTCCTTATTTAATGTAGGATTTTATGGGGGAGGGTGTTACGGTCACTGACCTCTAAGGGCGTTCCGCCTCCACGCATGAGGGTCAACCCGGAAATTCCACAGATGTTACGTCACATGGGAACTATGTATTAAAGGTATTGTGACATGATTTTGTAAATTTGAATATTTGTCAGAACATATATATCTTATATCATTGAGCTCTGGTCGTTTTTGCATAATAAATTATAAATATATTAAATTTTTATTCCAAGTTATGGTAGTTTTTTTCTCTGGGATACGCCCCTAAAAATCTGCGCATTTCCGCAAAATGTCATCTTGACGTGACAACGGGAAGGCACGCTCCAACGTGCATTTAAATAATAATGGCGGAGCATGTCCTATTGCGTCTGAGATATCATTTTGAGACAGTAAATCTTCCAAAACTCTCATTAATAAACACTCCCTGAATAAAAAAATTACAGATGTTACCTGATGGCGCAGACACAATTTAAAAATGCATACATAGCAACGTGTTTGCTCCGGGCTCTCGGCTAATTTTTTTTAGAAGCTATCTTGGCTAACAAGAGTCCCTGACACCGGTCACGTCTGAGATATATCATTTTAAGACAGTAAATCTTCCAAAACTCTCATTAATAAACCCTCCCCGAATAAAAAGAAACTACAGATGTTACCTGATTGCGCAGACATAATTCAAAAATACATCATTAGCAACGTGTTTGCTCCGGGCTCTCGGCTAATGTTTGTTAGCTGCTATGTCGGCTTATTACCGGTCGCATCAGCGATATATCATTTTAAGACAGTAAATCATCCAAAACTCTCATTAATATCCCTCCCCGAATAAAAAGAAACTACAGATGTTACCTGATTGCGCAGACATAATTCAAAAATACATCATTAGCAACGTGTTTGCTCCGGGCTCTCGGCTAATGTTTGTTAGCTGCTATGTCGGCTTATTACCGGTCGCGTCAGCGATATATCATTTTAAGACAGTAAATCTTCCAAAACTCTCATTAATAAACCCTCCCCGAATAGAAAGAAACGAGATGTTACCTGATGGCGCAGACATAATTTAAAAATACATACATAGCAACGTGGCCTGTATCGCGGCTATTGTGTTAGCTATCTGATTCGGCTAGCTTGTTAGCAGCGAACAAACATAATCTGCCATGATAATTGGCTTTATACACTCAAAGTGTATAAAGTAAAACAACATGAACTCACGTAAAATAAATAGTTTATACCGTATTCTTCGGTGTATAATACGCTCCGGTGTATAATACGCTTTGTCATATTTTTGGAAATAAATCAGAAAAACCCTTAGATAATACGCTTCGGTGTATAATACGCGCTGCCGTGACAGTCTTTTTTATGGCCACTAGATGGCGCCAAACCCATTGAAACTGCAGTGATACAACCTCAGACCTCAGAAACATTTCTCTGATCGCTCTCAGTAATGAACTTTTTGGGAGTTATTCCTGAAGGGACAGTAATACTTTTATTACTTTTAATTTGAATCAAACATTACAAATTGTCAGAAAGATAAAGTGTTAGTTTCAGATGTCAGCATTTTATGATAAAAACTGATCTTAACACTACACACAACACTGTTAACCTGTTGGTTTGGTTAAAACAACGTCATTAAAGCGTCACATATGGGACCTATGTTAATGATAATAGCAAAAACAGATATTATTCATCTGATTATTAATTAGGACAAAAACAAGTCTCTTCTGAGGAGATTGTCCTGAGCTCAAACTAAAACGAGATAAACAGTGTCACTGAATCTTCACTGCAGGTTTGAGAAGAGAAATCCTTCATGAATAACATTTTGGAATAACATTTGCTATTCAGCATGAATTTAAACAGTTTGAATAAACAGACTACAGGGCGCATTAGCGCCCATAGCGGCCGAAACTGGTACTGCACCATTTTTGGCCAAAATGAAAAACGGCGAATCAGAGCTAAAAATGGGTCTAAAAATATGGGAAAAAATCCATAGATAATACGCTTCGGTGTATAATACGCAGGATATTCAAATGAGCAAAAAAAGTGCGTATTATACACCGGAGAATACGGTAATCTAAAACTCTACACACCTCCGATTATGTTTACACAAAGACTTACTCATCTCCTGGACAGTCTTCCGATGGTCCCTGCGTTGTTTCGACATGGTAGCTCCTGTGGGACTTTCTTCTGTAGATTTTCTTTTAAAAATAGTAGGAATAGCATCCGGTTTTAAAAGTCTTCTGAATCTTACTGGTAATCCTAAAGATTCTTTTATACCAGGTGCTGAAAACAATCGGCAGTGAAATGGTCGCTGCAGACATACGACTCCTGGAACCCACCGGTCCTTGTCTGGTCCATTCTTGACAAAGTTTGTCATCTTTTGGAAATTTGTGAAGGCTCACTTGTTCACTGCTGATATTAGAACACACAAATGCGCTACAACGTGACGGCATTTTTCAAGTTACACAAATAAAAGAGGCGATCCTTCAGGAAATGAATCTGTATGGCAAGCAGTTAACACACATAACAAACGGGCAAGGCTCTGCCTTCTGCCCGTTGTCACGTCACACTGATGTGTCACGTCACACTGATGACGTATTGCGGGAATGCGCGGAATTTTAGGGGCGTATCCCAGCAAGTACCAGAGAAAAAAATTAGCATAATTTAGAATAAAAATTTAATATATTTATAATTTATTATGCAAAAACGACCAGAGCTCAATGATATAAGATATATATGTTCTGACAAATATTCAAATTTACAAAATCATGTCACAATACCTTAAAGGACAACACCCACCATGACAGTAACAATTCACCATATTGAACTATTACTGTAGTAGAATATTTCGTCTATTTTCATTTTTGCATTTGGGCCAGGCGAGGGTTAAAAAAAAAAAAAAAAAAAACGAGTCCCGAATGAATCCGGAAACGCGGCCGAAAAGTGTCGAAGTGTGGAGTGACTTTTGTCACGTCTCCACCCAGAAGGAAGGGATGAGTTTCCATGGAGGTTTATGAGAGTGAGAGTAAAACTGCATATTTCCTGGTGCATTTTTGTGTACAGCTGGACCAGTGCTCTGTTTTTATTTTTTATTTATTTTATAGACCTTTTTAATAAGATATAACACCGCTGCGACTGTTGCTGGCTGCTCTCCTCTCCTCTGCCCAGAGAGGAGCGAGCCGCGCGGCTTCTCCCTGGCTCCCCGTTCCGCTGCGTCAGCTTTGAAGTTCGTGCCGGGGCTCGGTTCTGTCCCAGCCTTGTTGCTGGAGCACGGGGAAGCACGGAGAGCACGGGGAAGCCCGCGCGCTCAGAGCTCCGCGCTGCGGCTGCCTTTCTACTCCCGACCTGTCTGGTCAGGGGAGAGAATAAAAAGGCGATGCGGAAATGAATGAATTTGTCGCGATCAAGCGAATTAAACTAGTATGTCTACGTGGATGCTGCTCAGAATATGACAGACATCAGTGAGCAACCGCTTCTCTTTTTTTTTTCCTCTCTTAGAGCAGCGGTCATGGAAGTTGATGAAGGCTTATTAAAACTCCGCCTGTAACTCCAAGGCGGAATCTTTAGTGATGTGAATGCCCATATTTGGAGAGGGGCAGATCTTCCCGGAGCTTCTGCTAAAATCTGCTATAAATCATGAAATAACACATTTTGCATTATTTCTCTACAATATAAATAAACGCTCCTGTATTATTTTTAAATAAACTAATAAATATTAATGGCGATGCAATTTGAAAACATGGTGGGTCATGGACTTTAAAATTAAAA
>JBBPBX010112534.1:0-10578 GCA_038048925.1 Garcialebias charrua
ACAGGTATTTTAGTGGACATGGGTTTTTTGGAGAGTAGACACAGTCCCCGCAATGCTTTTTCCTGTCAGGGGACTGCATTCTGAGGACTATGTGTAGATGACCGTAGAGTAATAGTAATAATAATAATGAATTCAATTTATAACGCGCTTTTCATAAGTGAAAATCTCAAAGCGCTACACACATTGAATGCTACCCACATTCATACACCGGTAGGGGCAGACTACCATGCAAGGTGCTTTCCAGTCCTACCGGGAGCAACTCGGGGTTAAGTTTCTTGCCCAAGGACACAACCACACATGGTGTGGGGAACCGGGATTCGAACCGCCAACCTTCCGATCGGGGGACGACTGCCATTACCACTACACCACGGCCGCTAACTTGAAGTTAATATTAAATGAATCTTAATGACTCATTTGGTGTCTTCTCCACAGGTTTCTGCTCACCCTGACCAAACTGTAGGAGAAGAACCGATGGGATCACTATCCTCATCTCTTGAACCACAGGTGATCAGCTTTCTGACTTGAAAATCTTTCTAATTTGTCTGACAGGTATTTTTGTGGACATGGGTTTTTGGGAGAGTAGACACAGTCCCAGCAATGGTTATTCCTGTCAGGGGATAGCATTCTGAGGACTGTGTGTAGATGACTGTAGAGTAATATTGTTGGCAATCAGTAGGACCTTGCTTAAAATAGTATTGCCAAACAACTTGTCTAGCTTTACCATAGCTCTTTACACAGTGTTACTGTATAGTGTTCTAACTTGAAGTTAATATTAAATGAATCTTAATAACTCATTTGGTGTCTTCTCCACAGGTTTCTGCTCACCCTGACCAAACTGTAGGAGAAGAACCGATGGGATCACTATCCTCATCTCAGGTGAACAGCTTTCTGACTTGGAAATCTTTCTAATTTGTCTGACAGGTATTTTTGTGGGCATGGGTTTTTGGGAGAGTAGACATAGTCCCAGCTGACACAGTCCCCGCAATGCTTGTTCCTGTCAGGGGGCTACATTCTGAGGACTGTGGTAGATGACTGTATAGTAATATTGTTGGGAATCAGTAGGACCTTGCTTAATTTAGTATTGCCAAACAACTCGTCTAGATTTACCATAGCTCTTTACACAGTTTTACTGTATAGTGTTCTGACTTGAAGTTAATATTAAATGAATCTTAATAACTCATCTGGTGTCTTCTCCACAGGTTTCTGCTCACCCTGACCAAACTGTAGGAGAAGAACCGATGGGATCACTATACTCATCTCTTGAAGCACAGGTGAACAGCTTTCTGACTTGGAAATCTGTCTAATTTGTCTGACAGGTATTTTAGTGGACATGGGTTTTTGGGAGAGTAGACACTGTCCCAGCAATGGTTATTCCTGTCAGGGGACTGCATTCTGAGGACTGTGTGTAGATGACCATAGAGTAATATTGTTGGCAATAAGTAGGACCTTGCTTAAACTATTATTGCCTAACAACTTGTCTAGCTTTACTGTAACTCTTTACACAGTGTTACTGTATGGTGTTCTAACTTGAAGTTAATATTAAATTAATCTTATTGACTCGTTTGGTGTGTTCTCCTCAGGTTTCTGCTCACCCTGACAAAACTGTAGGTGAAGAACCGATGGAATCACAATCCTTGTCTCTTGAACCACAGGTGAACAGCTTTCTTACTTGGAAATCTTTGTAAATTTTCCGACACGTATTTTAGTGGACTTGTGTTTTTGAGAGAGTACACACAGTTCCCGCAATGCTCGTTTCTGTCAGGGGACTGCAATCTGAGGACTGTGTGTAGATGATTGTAGAGTAATATTGTTGGCAATCAGTAGGACCTTGCAACAACAACTTGTCTAGCTTTACCATAGCTCTTTACACAGTGTTACTGTATAGTGTTCTAATAATAATAATAATAATAATAAATTCAATTTATACCGCACTTTTCATTAATAAATATCTCAAAGTGCTACAAAAACAAGTGATAAAATCAAGTAAAATCAATAATGATATCAACTAAGATTAAAGACAGAATAATGTGGAGGCAGAATAGGCCTGCTTAAAAAATATAAAAAATAAAACTATTGATAAAATCAAGGAAAATCAATAATACTATCAGCCAAGATCAAAGATAAAATCATGTGGAGGCAGAATAGGCTTGCTTAAAAAGAAAAGTCTTTAAACCACTTTTAAAGTCAACCAGTGACTGTGGAGCTCTCAGGTAGTCAGAAAGGCGGGGGGAAGCCACACAGAATGCCCGGTCTCCCATGGTCCTTAATTTGGTTCGTGGAATGTGAAGTAGATTACTGTTCTGTGATCGTAGAGACCGGGTGGATGAATATGGAAAAAGAATGTCCTTTAGATAGTCAGGTGAAGTTCTGTGTAAGCATTGGTATGTGATGAGAGCAGTTTTGTACTGAATTCTGTAGGTGACAGGAAGCCAATGGAGGTTATGGAGAATGGGTGTAATATGTTCAAATTTACAAACTCTCAATAAAATCCTTGCTGCACTGTTCTAACTTGAAGTTAATATTAAATAAATCTTAATGACTCATTTAGTGTCTTCTCCACAGGTTTCTGCTCACCCTGACCAAACTGTAGGAGAAGAACCGATGGGATCACTATCCTCATCTCTTGAACCACAGGTGAACAGCTTTCTGACTTGAAAATCTTTCTGATTTGTCTGACAGGTATTTTTGTGGACATAGGTTTTTGGGAGAGTAGACACAGTCCCCGCAATGCTTTTTCCTGTCAGGGGACTGCATTCTGAGGACTGTGTGTAGATGACCGCAGAGTAATAGTAATAATAATAATGAATTCAATTTATAACGCGCTTTTCATAAGTGAAAATCTCAAAGTGCTACCCACATTCATACACCGGTAGTGGCAGACTACCATGCAAGGTGCTTTCCAGTCCTACCTGGAGCAACTCGGGGTTAAGTTTCTTGCCCAAGGACACAACCACACATGGTGTGGGGAACCGGGATTCGAACCGCCAACCTTCCGATCGGGGGACGACTGCCATTACCACTACACCACGGCCGCTAACTTGAAGTTAATATTAAATGAATCTTAATGACTCATTTGGTGTCTTCTCCACAGGTTTCTGCTCACCCTGACCAAACTGTAGGAGAAGAACCGATGGGATCACTATCCTCATCTCTTGAACCACAGGTGAACAGCTTTCTGACTTGAAAATCTTTCTAATTTGTCTGACAGGTATTTTTGTGGACATGGGTTTTTGGGAGAGTAGACACAGTCCCAGCAATGGTTATTCCTGTCAGGGGATAGCATTCTGAGGACTGTGTGTAGATGACTGTAGAGTAATATTGTTGGCAATCAGTAGGACCTTGCTTAAAATAGTATTGCCAAACAACTTGTCTAGCTTTACCATAGCTCTTTACACAGTGTTACTGTATAGTGTTCTAACTTGAAGTTAATATTAAATGAATCTTAATGACTCATTTGGTGTCTTCTCCACAGGTTTCTGCTCACCCTGACCAAACTGTAGGAGAAGAACCGATGGGATTACTATCCTCATCTCTTGAACCACAGGTGAACAGCTTTCTGACTTTAAAATCTTTCTAATTTGTCTGACAGGTATTTTAGTGGACATGGGTTTTTTGGAGAGTAGACACAGTCCCCGCAATGCTTTTTCCTGTCAGGGGACTGCATTCTGAGGACTGTGTGTAGATGACCGTAGAGTAATATTGTTGGCAATCAGTAGGACCTTGCTTAAACTAGTATTGCCAAACAACTTGCCTAGCTTTACTTTAGCTCTTTACACAGTGTTACTGTATAGTGTTCTAACTTGAAGTTAATATTAAATTAATCTTAATGACTCGTTTGGTGTGTTCTCCTCAGGTTTTTGCTCACCCTGACCAAACTGTAGGTGAAGAACCGATGGAATCACAATCCTTGTCTCTCGAACCACAGGTGAACAACTTTCTGACTTGGAAATCTTTGTAAATTTTCTGACACGTATTTTAGTGGACATGGGTTTTTGAGAGCGTACACACAGTCCCTGCAATGCTTGTTTCTGTCAGGGGACTGCATTCTGAGGACTGTATGTAGATGTTTGTAGAGTAATATTGTTGGAAATCAGTAGGACCTTGCTTAAACTAGTATTGCCAAACAACTTCTCTAGATTTACCATAGCTCTTTACACAGTGTTACTGTATAGTGTTCTAACTTGAAGTTAATTTTAAATGAATCTTAATGACTCATTTGGTGTCTTCTCCACAGGTTTCTACTCACCCTGACCAAACGGTAGGAGAAGAACCGATGGGATCACTATCCTCACCTCTTGAACCACAGGTGAACAGCTTTCTGACTTGAAAATCTTTCTAATTTGTCTGACAGGTATTTTTGTGGACATGGGTTTTTGGGAGAGTAGACACAGTCCCCGTAATGCTTTTTCCTGTCAGGGGACTGCATTCTGAGGACTGTGTGTAGATGACCGTAGAGTAATATTGTTGGCAATCAGTAGGACCTTGCTTAAACTAGTATTGCCAAACAACTTGTCTAGATTTACTGTAGCTCTTTACACAGTGTCACTGTATAGTGTTCTAATTTGAAGTTAATATTAAATGAATCTTAATGACTCATTTGGTGTCTTCTCCACAGGTTTCTGCTCACCCTGACCAAACTGTAGGAGAAGAACCGATGGGATCACTATCCTCATATCTTGAACCACAGGTGAACAGCTTTCTGACTTGGAAATCTTTCTAATTTGTCTGACAGGTATTTTAGTGGACATGGGTTTTTTTGGAGAATAGACACAGTCCCCGCAATGCTTTTTCCTGTCAGGGGACTGCATTCTGAGGACTGTGTGTAGATGACCGTAGAGTAATAGTAATGATAATAATGAATTCAATTTATAACGCGCTTTTCATAAGTGAAAATCTCAAAGCGCTACACACATTGAATGCTACCCACATTCATACACCGGTAGCGGCAGACTACCAAGCAAGGTGCTTTCCAGCCCTACCGGGAGCAACTCGGGGTTAAGTGTCTTTCCCAAGGACACAACCACACATGGTGTGGGGAACCGGGATTCGAACCGCCAACCTTTCGATCGGGGGACGACTGCCATTACCACTACACCACGGCCGCTAACTTGAAGTTAATATTAAATGAATCTTAATGACTCATTTGGTGTCTTCTCCACAGGTTTCTGCTCACCCTGACCAAACTGTAGGAGAAGAACCGATGGGATCACTATCCTCATCTCTTGAACCACAGGTGATCAGCTTTCTGACTTGAAAATCTTTCTAATTTGTCTGACAGGTATTTTTGTGGACATGGGTTTTTGGGAGAGTAGACAGTCCCAGCAATGGTTATTCCTGTCAGGGGATAGCATTCTGAGGACTGTGTGTAGATGACTGTAGAGTAATATTGTTGGCAATCAGTAGGACCTTGCTTAAAATAGTATTGCCAAACAACTTGTCTAGCTTTACCATAGCTCTTTACACAGTGTTACTGTATAGTGTTCTAATAATAATAATAATAATAATAAATTCAATTTATACCGCACTTTTCATTAATAAATATCTCAAAGTGCTACAAAAACAAGTGATAAAATCAAGTAAAATCAATAATGATATCAACTAAGATTAAAGACAGAATAATGTGGAGGCAGAATAGGCCTGCTTAAAAAAAATAAAAAATAAAACTATTGATAAAATCAAGGAAAATCAATAATACTATCAGCCAAGATCAAAGATAAAATCATGTGGAGGCAGAATAGGCTTGCTTAAAAAGAAAAGTCTTTAAACCACTTTTAAAGTCAACCAGTGACTGTGGAGCTCTCAGGTAGTCAGAAAGGCGGGGGGAAGCCACACAGAATGCCCGGTCTCCCATGGTCCTTAATTTGGTTCGTGGAATGTGAAGTAGATTGTTCTGTGATCGTAGAGACCGGGTGGATGAATATGGAACAAGAATGTCCTTTAGATAGTCAGGTGAAGTTCTGTGTAAGCATTGGTGTGTGATGAGAGCAGTTTTGTACTGAATTCTGTAGGTGACAGGAAGCCAATGGAGGTTATGGAGAATGGGTGTAATATGTTCAAATTTACAAACTCTCAATAAAATCCTTGCTGCACTGTTCTAACTTGAAGTTAATATTAAATGAATCTTAATGACTCATTTAGTGTCTTCTCCACAGGTTTCTGCTCACCCTGACCAAACTGTAGGAGAAGAACCGATGGGATCACTATCCTCATCTCTTGAACCACAGGTGAACAGCTTTCTGACTTTAAAATCTTTCTAATTTGTCTGACAGGTATTTTAGTGGACATGGGTTTTTTGGAGAGTAGACACAGTCCCCGCAATGCTTTTTCCTGTCAGGGGACTGCATTCTGAGGACTGTGTGTAGATGACCGTAGAGTAATATTGTTGGCAATCAGTAGGACCTTGCTTAAACTAGTATTGCCAAACAACTTGCCTAGCTTTACATTAGCTCTTTACACAGTGTTACTGTATAGTGTTCTAACTTGAAGTTAATATTTAATTAATCTTAATGACTCGTTTGGTGTGTTCTCCTCAAGTTTTTGCTCACCCTGACCAAACTGTAGGTGAAGAACCGATGGAATCACAATCCTTGTCTCTCGAACCACAGGTGAACAACTTTCTGACTTGGAAATCTTTGTAAATTTTCTGACACGTATTTTAGTGGACATGGGTTTTTGAGAGCGTACACACAGTCTCTGCAATGCTTGTTTCTGTCAGGGGACTGCATTCTGAGGACTGTATGTAGATGTTTGTAGAGTAATATTGTTGGAAATCAGTAGGACCTTGCTTAAACTAGTATTGCCAAACAACTTGTCTAGATTTACCATAGCTCTTTACACAGTGTTACTGTATAGTGTTCTAACTTGAAGTTAATATTAAATGAATCTTAATGACTCATTTGGTGTCTTCTCCACAGGTTTCTACTCACCCTGACCAAACGGTAGGAGAAGAACCGATGGGATCACTATCCTCTCTCTTGAACCACAGGTGAACAGCTTTCTGACTTGAAAATCTTTCTCATTTGTCTGACAGGTATTTTTGTGGACATGGGTTTTTGGGAGAGTAGACACAGTCCCCGTAATGCTTTTTCCTGTCAGGGGACTGCATTCTGAGGACTGTGTGTAGATGACCGTAGAGTAATATTGTTGGCAATCAGTAGGACCTTGCTTAAACTAGTATTGCCAAACAACTTGTCTAGATTTACTGTAGCTCTTTACACAGTGTTACTGTATAGTGTTCTAATTTGAAGTTAATATTAAATGAATCTTAATGACTCATTTGGTGTCTTCTCCACAGGTTTCTGCTCACCCTGACCAAACTGTAGGAGAAGAACCGATGGGATCACTATCCTCATATCTTGAACCACAGGTGAACAGCTTTCTGACTTGGAAATCTTTCTAATTTGTCTGACAGGTATTTTAGTGGACATGGGTTTTTTTGGAGAATAGACACAGTCCCCGCAATGCTTTTTCCTGTCAGGGGACTGCATTCTGAGGACTGTGTGTAGATGACCGTAGAGTAATAGTAATGATAATAATGAATTCAATTTATAACGCGCTTTTCATAAGTGAAAATCTCAAAGCGCTACACACATTGAATGCTACCCACATTCATACACCGGTAGCGGCAGACTACCATGCAAGGTGCTTTCCAGCCCTACCGGGAGCAACTCGGGGTTAAGTGTCTTTCCCAAGGACACAACCACACATGGTGTGGGGAACCGGGATTCGAACCGCCAACCTTTCGATCGGGGGACGACTGCCATTACCACTACGCCACGGCCGCTAACTTGAAGTTAATATTAAATGAATCTTAATGACTCATTTGGTGTCTTCTCCACAGGTTTCTGCTCACCCTGACCAAACTGTAGGAGAAGAACCGATGGGATCACTATCCTCATCTCTTGAACCACAGGTGATCAGCTTTCTGACTTGAAAATCTTTCTAATTTGTCTGACAGGTATTTTTGTGGACATGGGTTTTTGGGAGAGTAGACAGTCCCAGCAATGGTTATTCCTGTCAGGGGATAGCATTCTGAGGACTGTGTGTAGATGACTGTAGAGTAATATTGTTGGCAATCAGTAGGACCTTGCTTAAAATAGTATTGCCAAACAACTTGTCTAGCTTTACCATAGCTCTTTACACAGTGTTACTGTATAGTGTTCTAACTTGAAGTTAATATTAAATGAATCTTAATGACTCATTTGGTGTCTTCTCCACAGGTTTCTGCTCACCCTGACCAAACTGTAGGAGAAGAACCGATGGGATCACTATCCTCATCTCTTGAACCACAGGTGAACAGCTTTCTGACTTGGAAATCTTTCTAATTTGTCTGACAGGTATTTTAGTGGACATGGGTTTTTTGGAGAGTAGACACAGTCCCCGCAATGCTTTTTCCTGTCAGGGGACTGCATTCTGAGGACTGTGTGTAGATGACCGTAGAGTAATAGTAATGATAATAATGAATTCAATTTATAACGCGCTTTTCATAAGTGAAAATCTCAAAGCGCTACACACATTGAATGCTACCCACATTCATACACCGGTAGCGGCAGACTACCATGCAAGGTGCTTTCCAGCCCTACCGGGAGCAACTCGGGGTTAAGTGTCTTGCCCAAGGACACAACCACACATGGTGTGGGGAACCGGGATTCGAACCGCCAACCTTCCGATCGGGGGACGACTGCCATTACCACTACACCACGGCCGCTAACTTGAAGTTAATATTAAATGAATCTTAATGACTCATTTGGTGTCTTCTCCACAGGTTTCTGCTCACCCTGACCAAACTGTAGGAGAAGAACCGATGGGATCACTATCCTCATCTCTTGAACCACAGGTGATCAGCTTTCTGACTTGAAAATCTTTCTAATTTGTCTGACAGGTATTTTTGTGGACATGGGTTTTTGGGAGAGTAGACAGTCCCAGCAATGGTTATTCCTGTCAGGGGATAGCATTCTGAGGACTGTGTGTAGATGACTGTAGAGTAATATTGTTGGCAATCAGTAGGACCTTGCTTAAAATAGTATTGCCAAACAACTTGTCTAGCTTTACCATAGCTCTTTACACAGTGTTACTGTATAGTGTTCTAACTTGAAGTTAATATTAAATGAATCTTAATGACTCATTTGGTGTCTTCTCCACAGGTTTCTGCTCACCCTGACCAAACTGTAGGAGAAGAACCGATGGGATTACTATCCTCATCTCTTGAACCACAGGTGAACAGCTTTCTGACTTGAAAATCTTTCTAATTTGTCTGACAGGTATTTTTGTGGACATGTGTTTTTGAGAGAGTAGACACAGTCCCAGCAATGGTTATTCCTGTCAGGGGACTGCATTCTGAGGACTGTGTGTAGATGTTTGTAGAGTAATATTGTTGGAAATCAGTAGGACCTTGCTTAAACTAGTATTGCCAAACAACTTGTCTAGCTTTACCATAGCTCTTTACACAGTGTTACTGTATAGTGTTCTAATAATAATAATAATAATAATAAATTCAATTTATACCGCACTTTTCATTAATAAATATCTCAAAGTGCTACAAAAACAAGTGATAAAATCAAGTAAAATCAATAATGATATCAACTAAGATTAAAGACAGAATAATGTGGAGGCAGAATAGGCCTGCTTAAAAAAATAAAAAATAAAACTATTGATAAAATCAAGGAAAATCAATAATACTATCAGCCAAGATCAAAGATAAAATCATGTGGAGGCAGAATAGGCTTGCTTAAAAAGAAAAGTCTTTAAACCACTTTTAAAGTCAACCAGTGACTGTGGAGCTCTCAGGTAGTCAGAAAGGCGGGGGGAAGCCACACAGAATGCCCGGTCTCCCATGGTCCTTAATTTGGTTCGTGGAATGTGAAGTAGATTGTTCTGTGATCGTAGAGACCGGGTGGATGAATATGGAACAAGAATGTCCTTTAGATAGTCAGGTGAAGTTCTGTGTAAGCATTGGTGTGTGATGAGAGCAGTTTTGTACTGAATTCTGTAGGTGACAGGAAGCCAATGGAGGTTATGGAGAATGGGTGTAATATGTTCAAATTTACAAACTCTCAATAAAATCCTTGCTGCACTGTTCTAACTTGAAGTTAATATTAAATGAATCTTAATGACTCATTTAGTGTCTTCTCCACAGGTTTCTGCTCACCCTGACCAAACTGTAGGAGAAGAACCGATGGGATCACTATCCTCATCTCTTGAACCACAGGTGAACAGCTTTCTGACTTGAAAATCTTTCTAATTTGTCTGACAGGTATTTTTGTGGACATAGGTTTTTGGGAGAGTAGACACAGTCCCAGCAATGGTTATTCCTGTCAGGGGATAAAATTCTGAGGACTGTATGTACATGACTGTAGAGTAATATTGTTGGCAATCAGTAGGACCTTGCTTAAAATAGTATTGCCAAACAACTTGTCTAGCTTTACCATAGCTCTTTACACAATGTTACTGTATAGTGTTCTGACTTGAAGTTAATATTAAATGAATCTTAATAACTCATTTGGTGTCTTCTCCACAGGTTTCTGCTCACCCTGACCAAACTGTAGGAGAAGAACCGATGGGATCACTATCCTTATCTCT
>JBBPBX010112536.1:0-10577 GCA_038048925.1 Garcialebias charrua
AGACGCCTTTTAGATGTCAGGAATATAGACGTCTGATGTAGACGCCTTTTAGACGTTAGGAATATAGACGTCTTTTAAACGTCGGAAAAAGACGTCTTTTAGACGTCGGGAAAAAGACGTCATCTGGCGTAACGTTTTCGACCTTCCAGGGACCTGATTTCGACGTCCAGAAATGACCTGAAAAAGACGTCGTATAGACGTCTCCTTGCTCAGTGGGTAGTTACTCAGCTCAAGAAATGCTACAGGGCTCAGGGCCTCACGGCGTGTGCGATGAACGTGTCCGCAATGATACAGGCATACAGTACCTGGCTGAAAAACTACAGGAACTCCAGTTGACGACAGACAGCAGGTTGCCACTGAAGTGCTAGAGGAAGCCCGCAGGGCAACAGACTTTGTGCTCCGCATGATGGGGACAGCAGCCATCGCACAGGGCAGATGCAAGGCTGAGGTGGTCATCGCCCAAGTCATCTGTGGATGACTCTAACAGACCTCCCGGAGGGACAACGGATTCATTTTCTGCACCACTCGATAGAACCGACGGGACTGTTTGGAAAGGCTCTGGACCGGATTCAGACAAGGCTTGAACAGAGGCGCAAACAGGCTGAGGCCCTCCGGGAAGGCATGCCCAGGAGAGCTTTTGCCCCCCCCCCAGGGAGACAGCTGGGAACAGGCCCGTGCAGCCTCGGCACCGCTCAACCACACGTAATCCGCCGCAAAAGAGACCGGCGTACGAGGGGGAGCACGGGCAAAGACCCGCACCGGGTCCGCCACAAGCCAGTCATTCCTGGAGTAGGAACAGGTTCGTTCCCTGCCTGACGGTCCAACAGAGGACCTCTTCGGCAAATTGGGACACAAGACAGAAGCGTGCCTGATGAAACGGGCCCTCTGCTTAGCTTTACAGGCTCGCCCGCCCACGTGGTACGAGAGCTGAATCTTACATGTCCAGACTTTATTTGTAAATAGGTACAAAAAGCTGGTGACTTTGATGTATACACAAAACATGGTTGTTCTGCTGTGAGTGACATAAAGTCAGAAATGTTGTTGCACAAAAACACGAATAAAAACTCAAAGAACAGTTTCACCCTGTTTATTGACTCAAAAAAAAAAAACATAGCAACATCAACAACACGGCTCACCTCTGATACTGATCGCTATAAAGGGTGGGGGCTGTCCCCCCTTCCCTTGCAGCTCATAGGGTACTAGCTCAGACAATAAACCCTAGCAGGTGGCCTTAGGGCTGTCTGCAACAGACAGACCCAGAGGCATCTGCAAACAGGTACACCGGCTCTCACGGGGCCAGGTGAGGGGGGTCACATCTTCCAACCCCCACCCCATCAGAACCCACAGGGCAGACAATACACAAATTCAACAAGCCTGTAACACGTCCGCACACCCGGAGGGCGCGCCAACAGAACCTGGTAACCATGGCAACATGCCGTTTTGGCCACCAGGCGCTTTTCAGTGGATTTCAGCAATGAGTGACGGGGGGACCACAACAGAGGCCCACAGGGCCGGGCCAGATTCACATGCTGACAAAAGAGACGGTGATGACGCTGCAGGGTTTGTAAACAAACGTTGCAAAGCAGGAAATGCACCAGGGCTGGATCAGATTCCTCTTCCACATGCTCGGAAAGGTCTGGACTTAATGTCATCAGTCAGGCTTATAGGTGCTCAGCAGAAAAAGGTGTTTAGTGCAGTTTTACATCCTTACGCTGAAACTAACTTTTCATCTTGCACAGACAGCAGACCATGCACAAGCAATGAACCTGCAACATGTGACACTGCTCGTTGCACTGAATCAGCTCTGCTTTTAAATGCATCCCCTCACCAGGAGAGACACAGCTCCCTGGAGTTTTACCAAGCTCCAGAGTAATGGTGGGGCCGGAGGCTTGTGAACCAGACCCGGCCATGGAACGGACTGGAATCAGGAGGTCTGTTCGCATACAAAACCTGCACTCCCTCCGTGCCGTGACTCTCCCTAAAAGGAGAAAAAGCAAACATTCTGGCCCACGTTTATCCAACAGGGACAGTGCGTTGCTCCTGTCCCCCAGCACTCCCGGTCCGGGTGGTGTGGGAACACATTTACAGGAAGGTCCCCTCCCTAATATAACTGGCCCCAAGGGGTCACAGGGCCCAGGGCCCTTGGAGGTGGGCTTACTCCAGGAACGTGGGCATCTGCTCCTCTTCAGGGACCTGCTGCGTCACCAACAAGAACAGCCTCTCCGCTTACGCCCAGGACTGTGGCAACCTACAGCATGGCTGCTGAAAGGAACAAACTGATGGCCTTAGGCCTCCCCAGCAATGTGGTAAATAACATACAGGGGCAAGAGCTGTGTCAACACAGATTCTCCATGCTCGTAAATGGTGTGTTTTTGAAGCTTGGTGCATGGAAAGGAATATTGTTTCTTATTCCTGTGATCTGGTCCAGCTTCTTACTTTTCTACAGGACTTGCTGGAGAAAGGCCATTCCTTTTCTACAATTAAGGTGTTTCTGTCAGACATCTCAGCATGCCATGAGGGCTGGGGGGGCAAGACGCCCGGTGCACACCCTCTCATGATAAGGTTCATGAAGGACGTACTGAGGAAGAGACCACTTAGCAGGATCTTGACCCCTGAGTGGGATCTCCAATTAGTCCTGAGTGATCTCTGTGAGCCCCCATTTGAACCATTAATAATAATAATAATAATAATAAACTTTATTTGTATAGCACCTTCCTACAATTCCTTGCATTGACCAAGGTGCTTAACAGGATAAAAAGATGAATAAACTGGAACAATAAATCAATGAAAATAGAATAAGAAACAACAGCAATAAAAGAAGGCAATGGAAATAAAAATGCTACATACTAAAATACCAAAAGTAATAAAAGTTACACACTGAAAGCTTTTTTGAACAAGTGGAAATAAAAAGGCAATGGAAATAAAAAATGCTACATACTAAAATACCAAAAGTAATAAAAGTTACACACTGAAAGCTTTTTTGAACAAGTGGGTCTTCAGTCTGGTTTTGAACAGAGTCAGATCAGAGGTGGCACGCAGCTCAAGGGGGAGGCTGTTCCAGGCTTTTGGGCCGGCAACAGAAAATGACCGGTCTCCCCATTGTTTGTACCTTGAGCGAGGCACCTCCAGCAGGTGTTGACTGGCAGATCGTAAAGCTCTGCCGGGCTGATGGGCTTTCAAAAGTTCTGAGATGTACAGAGGAGCAAGTCCATTCAGAGCTTTGAAAACAAACAGGAGCAGCTTGAACTGTATCCTGAACTGAACCGGGAGCCAGTGTAGAGAGGACAGGACAGGAGTGATGTGTTCATATTTTCGTGTGTTGGTCAAAAAGCGCGCGGCAGAGTTCTGTACAAGCTGTAAACGGGAGATGGAGATTGATTAATACCAACATACAAAGCATTACAATAGTCAAGTCTGGAGGTCAAGCATTAAGCGATATTAACATAGATTTGCTATCTTATAAGACCCCTTTGCTCCTGGCTCTTTGCTCGGCTAAACGTGTGGGCACCTCCATGCTTTGTCTGTGCACCCAATGTGTACCAGGTTTGCCCCTGATGGGTCAAAGGTCACCCTAAGGCCTAACCCTACATAAGATACACAGCTTTACAACAGAACTGGAGCATCCTCATCATCCCCATCTCCATCTTCACTCACTGCCCTCTCTACCTGCCTGGAGGAAATAAGGGCATGGATGAATCAGAACTTTCTTCAATTAAACTGCTCCAAGACTGAGGCCATACTGATTGGCACCCCTCACCAGATACAAACATCAACTTTAACAACAATCTCCTTCTCTGGACAAGACATCCCCCTCTCCACCTCTGTTACAAATCTTGGAATAAAAATGGACTCTCATCTTACATTTGAAAATCACATTAAGCATCTGTTTAAAACCTGCTTCTTCCATCTTCGAAACATCTCCAGACTTCGCCCATCCCTAACTTTTTCTGATGCTGAGAAACTCGTCCATGCCTTTGTCTCCTCCAGGCTCGACTACTGCAACTCCCTGTTTATTGGAATCCCTGGCAAAAACCTTCAGAAGCTTCAATATATTCAAAACAGTGCAGCAAGGATTTTATTGAGAGCTCGTAAATTTGAACATATTACACCCATTCTCCATAACCTCCATTGGCTTCCTGTCACCTACAGAATTCAGTACAAAACTGCTCTCATTACACACCAATGCTTACACGGAACTTCACCTGACTATCTAAAGGACATTCTTGCACCATATTCATCCACCCGGTCTCTACGATCACAGAACAGTAATCTACTTCACATTCCACAAACCAAATTAAGGACCATGGGAGACCGGGCATTCTGTGTGGCTGCCCCCCGCCTATGGAACTCCCTCCCTGACTACCTGAGAGCTCCACAGTCACTGGTTGACTTTAAAAACGGCTTAAAGACTTTTCTTTTTAAGCAAGCCTATTCTGCCTCCACATGATTTTATCTTTGATCTTGGTTGATATTATTATTGATTTTACTTGATTTTATCACTTGTTTTTTTATTTTTATTTTTAAGCAGGCCTATTCTGCCTCCACATGATTTTGTCTTTGATCTTAGTTGATATTATTATTGATTTTACTTGATTTTATCACTTATTTTATTTTATTTTTGCTTTTGTTGCACTTTGTAGCACTTTGAGATTTTTATTAATGAAAAGTGCATTATAAATTAAATTATTATTATTATTATTATTATTATTATTATTATTATTTATTATTATTATTATTATTATTATTATTATTATTATTATTATTATTATTATTATTATTATTATTATTATTATTATTATTATTATTATTATTATTATTATTATGTCCCAAAGGTCCTGACTCTGAATCCCAGAAGTTTGGACTTTGAACTCTCTTCATTTCCTCCTGCTCCTGTCCTCACTCGGGAACAGAAAAAACTGAGGGCACTCTGCCCTGTTAGGGCCTTAGGTGCTTGCATTGAGAAAACAGCTAATTGGAGGAAAACAAACCAACAGTTTGTGTGTTTTGCAGCCCCAGCTACTGGCAGGGCCCTGTCAAAGCAACACCTCTCACACTGGGTGACTGAGACCATTAAGAGGGCGTACAGTAGCAAAGGTCAACAGGTGCCCTCTGGGGTACGTGCCCATTCTACTCGAGGCTTGGCCACCTCGTGGTCACTGTTCAAGGGTGTGCCAGTTGCAGACATCTGTGCGGCTGCGAACTGGAGCTCAACAAACACGTTTGCAAAACATTACAGTTTGGACGTTACTGCGTGTGACGTCACTCAGGCTGTCCTCTCTAACACACAGTAGAGAGCAGCCAAGTGATGCCTAATGTATAAAGGCAGATGTTCACACAAGCATGCATTTTACTGAGCATTTCAAGGGCGTGAATGAATTACGTTCCCATAGCAATAGTGTTGCACCGAGTGACTGACTGATAAGGGAACTGAAAGTTATGCACCATAACTCATGTTCCCTGAAGGAAGGGAACGAGGTGCAACACAGTTGGCCCTTTCAATGCTGAAGCTCGGTGAAGTGCATTTTGGAGAAAGTAGGATGGGCGTCCGCATCTTAAGTACCCAGAGGGCGGGGTCTCTGGGGTGATGCTGACGCCCCCTGCCGTTAAGGCGTGAATGTATTACTTCAGGTAATTGCGCGAGGGCACAATTTCCCATAGCAATAGTGTTGCACCTTGTTCCCTTCCTTCAGGGAACATGAGTTATGGTGCATAACTTTCAGTTATAGCCAGATCTAATGGTCTAAGGAAAGATCAACTAGCAATGGATTAATGTTGAAGGAAATAGCCCAGAATAACCAACATTTGATGTTTAAAACCAAATTGGTAACAGACAAAGGAGAACAGAGTCAGAGTCAGAGTACTTTTATTAACATTGCACAAGTTTGCACCAGTACAGCGTGAATATGTATGCACAGTCATCCTGAAGGGGACTACATGTGTGAAGCTGCTGATATCAGGACACCATATGAGACATCAAAAGATATATCACATTTTGTCTTTAAGCGCGGCCTCTCCCATCCGTATCGGGATGAAGGTTACAGGTGTGAAAAAGGAAGAACCATGAGGGTAATAGTGGTATTACAAAAAAGATATATCACATTTTGTCTTTCAGGACACCATATGAGACATCAAAAAACTCTACCAGCAAGCACACATTTAAGACCAATCACATTTGCATTTTGAGGTCTAAATGGTGAGATTTGTCCATGAGCCTCATTCAGATTCAGCCATAGTTCTGTGATGTTTTACAGCCAGCTGCTTTCCTGATAAGCGCACACAGAAAGTTCTCTGAGGAGGGGTGGGGTGGTGACAGATGCAGTTGGATCCCTCGGTCACGCATGACCCAGGAGAAATTTGTGCGCCTCATTCAGATTCAGCCATAGTTCTGTGATGTTTTCAGCCAGTAGTCCTGGAAGCGCTCACATCCCAAGGCTGTTTGTAGCCAGATTAGATAAGCCTTGGTTCTTGTTTTTCTTCAGACAGACAGCCTTGAGTGTCTATATGGGCGATCCAATCCAATTGTCTCAAATTCCGATAGAACAGTGCTCCACGAAGCCAAACAGTAAAGCTTTTCCATCATAAATCCAATCATATACATCATCCACAGACAGGACTGACAGACACTTGACCTGTCACTCGCCTCCAGAATCCATCACGTAACTGCCAGGGTACGTCTGTGACGGGCAGCTGGCTCTCCCAGACCTTGACTCTTTGTAGAAAAAATATCTTGTCAATAGAGTTGACCGCCCATTATCCAAATCCATAATCACTTTGCGTTCGAGAGATGAGTGCAGAGGAACTGCAGACAAGACAAAGGGCCACGCAGGGAGAGGAAAGAGGGAGAGGAAAGTCAAGAAGCAGCCGCTTGCGACCAGTGCAAGGCAAAAAAAAAAAGAAGCTCTGGATGAGTTAGAAAACAAAATTCAGTTCAATTCAGTTTTTTTATATAGTGCCAAATCACAACAGAAGTTGTCTTAGGACACTGTACAAAATCATTCACATACAGACAAAACCCAATTAGTAAAGCTCTCTAAGGAAAACTCATTGTGAAAATAAAATAAATTCAAGTAAACAACTTGACAATGTAACTACCAACAGTCTCACCTTGGATTGTTCCAGATGCAACAATTGATATGACACTGATGGAAGAGAAAAAGGACAAAAGATTCAGTTGAATTCACATACATTACAGACAAATATCAAGAACTATTGTAATTATGGACAGATTCATACCATTCTATTAAAAACGGCAACTGAAAAGTAGGAATTACACAGCCAGTATGGCTGTGTAATTACACAGCCAGTATGGCTGTGGCTGAGTGATTAGAGCAGTTGTCTTCCAATGCAAGAGTTGGGGGGTTGATTCCACAAGCAGTCACATGCCAGCGTGTCCCTGGGAAAGACACTGAACTCCTTATTGCCTCCATTGTGTGTCCCATCAGTGTATGAATGTGATAAAGCTCTGTATATTTAAGTTCAGACCATATATCATGGCTTTTTTTTTTCATGTTTTATTTTTGTGTGGGTTGGGTTTGTAGTGTTGCATTTTTTCTTCTTTGTCTCTTTGTGGACCTGTGATGGATTTGCAACATGTCCAGGGTGAGGGTGAGGGTGCTAGTGATAGATGGTCATGGGCACCAGTGACCCCCACCCCAAAGGAAGAAGCTGGTAAAAGATGAATGGATGGATGGATGGATGGATGAATGAATGGATGGATGGACCTCTGTGTATATTTTGGTGTTTGCATTGACTTGCTGTGATTTTATTTTTTATTTATAAAATTTGTTCATTTTTAAAATACAATATAAAACAATCCCATAAACGTTAACATACAAAATATTAAAAAATGAAAGGTAGCAGTAAGTATTAAACAAATCGTATTATATCTGCCCCTTTTTTCAAACAATTAAATCAATCAAAAATAATCTTCCAGTAACAGTACAAAATGAATAACTCTTTCTAATTCTTCTAACAATACAATACACATTACGCTACTTCATATATATTTTTTAACAATTCAGTTTTGATCATTTTCTTAAATGTAAACATTGACTTGGCATTTTTAACTTCATTCTCCAAACCATTCCATAATCTAATTCCCTGGATTGAGGTGGACTGACCATTCAAACTAGTTCTGTAATTTGGTTTTAAAATTATTTCTCTTCCCTTGAGATTATAACAACTTTGTCTTTTGACAAAATGCATTTGGATATTTAAAGGTAATGCGTTATTCTGAGCCCTATACATAACTGATAAAATATTATAATTTACCAAATTATGGAACTTCAATAACTTCAGTTGATAAAATAATGGGCATGATGGATGACGGTAATGTTTTCTAGCGATAATTCTTACAGTTCTTTTCTGTAAAACAAAATAGGCTTTGTAATCTTTTTACACACTTTCCCCCAAACATCAATACAATAGATTGTGTGGAACAATGATTGTGTTATACAACAAATACAGAGCTTTATCATTCAATAAGTCTCTGACTTTGTACAGTACTGCAATCAATTTAGCTATTTTTATTCTTACAGAATTTATGTGTTGTTTCCATGTCAGTTTGTCATCAATAATAACACCCAAAAACTTCACCTCACTCACTCTACAAATCTCAACATCCTCAATTTTGAGTGGAACATCAACAGTTTTCTTTTTATTACTGAATATCATGTAATTAGTTTTATCTAGATTTAATGATCATTTATTAAGTTTAAACCACGTTTGTATTTTGACAAATTCTGTCTTTATCAATTTCAACATTTGTTCTATATCTTTACCCAAACAAAAAAATGTTGTATCATCTGCAAAAAGGAAACATTTAAGGAGTCCTGACACATTTACCAAGTCATTTAAAATAAATAGCTTTGGTCCAAGTACAGAGCCTTGAGGAACTCCGCATGTGATATTGATTTGGTGTGAGCATTGTGTTTTTGTATATGCCTTTTCTCTATCATTAGCAGCACCTGTTGTCAATTATTCCTTTACAGCAACCCAATGACGACTGTGGTGCCATTTGCTCGAGAGAAAGAGGTGGGCCTATTTGAGCTGCACACTTGGAATCAGAGGAGGTGTGACTTGAAAATTCAATTTAAAAAAGGGAGGTGCCTTGGTTGATGGAGGATTTGCCTCACTGCTTAGTTTCCTTCTCTGCATGCTGTTGGCCTGGCTGGTCTGCGACAAGGGTCAACATATCAGAGTCAGAGTCAGAGTCAGAGAGAATTTATTGTCATTTGCACCGCATGTAGTACATGTGTTGAAAACGAGATTATGTACACAGGGTCCCAGTTACATCCAACAACAAATGCAAGAGAAAAACAATAATAACATCTAGGATTAACTAAGAGAAACATCAGCTAGTAATACACTAAGCCCTAATGTAGTAGAAAAACATCATTATAAACAACAGCACGAACATGAGCAGATGGTCACAGATGAACACAGCAACAAGAAACAGATCAGCATCAGCATGATGTGACATTTTGCAGTGTTTATTCTTAATATTTATTTATTCATGAGTCTGACAGCCTCAGGGTAGAAGCTGTTCCTCAGTCTAGTGGTTCTACATTTGATGCTCCTCAACCTCCGTCCCGAGGGGAGTGGGGCAAAAAGTGAGTGTGCTGGGTGAGTGAGGTCTTTCATGATGCAGGTGGCTCTTTTTCTGCATCTGGAGGTGTAAATGTCTGTGATGGTGGGGAGACTGACTCCAACAGACTTCTGTGCAGCCTTCACCACTCTCTGCAGAGCTTTTCTCTCTGCAACTGTGCAGCCTCCATGCCACACATTGATACTGGAGCACAGGACGCTCTCCACTGCACACCTGTAGAACGAGGTGAGGACTGGGCTTCTCAGACCGGCTCGTCTCAGCCGTCTGAGGAAGTAGAGTCTCTGATGACCTTTCTTGATCAGGCTGGTGGTGTTATTGCTCCAGCTGAGGTTATCATTCAAGTGTACACCCAGGTATTTGTAGCTGGAGACCACCTCCACCGCAGATCCACCTATATACAGTGGGGTGTGGGTGTGTTTGTTCCTTCTGAAGTCCACAATCATCTCCTTCGTCTTCTTCACATTCATGTGAAGGTTATTCTCTTTGCACCAGCTCTCCAGATGTTCCACCTCCTGTCTGTAGCTGGACTCATCATTATCTGTGATGCATCCCACCACAGCTGTATCATCTGCAAACTTAACAATATGACAGCCTGGATGTGTGGCTGTACAATCATATGTGAGCAGAGTGAACAGAAGAGGGCTCAGCACACATCCCTGAGGAGAGCCAGTGCTGAGGGTGATGGTGGAGGAGGAGAAGTTGTGGATCTTCACGGACTGTGGTCTGTCTGTTAAGAAGTCTAAGACCCAGTTACAAATAGAGGGGCTTAGTCCAAGTGTGGATAGTTTGTCTATCAGAGTTTGGGGGATCATGGTGTTGAAGGCAGATGTGAAGTCCACAAAGAGCAGACGCACGTATGAGTCCTTCTGATCCAGGTGGGTGAGAGCAGTGTGGACCACGGAGGAGATGGCGTCCTCTGTTGATCGGTTCTCACGATATGCATATTGATGAGGGTCCTCGTTGATGTTGA
>JBBPBX010112537.1:0-10577 GCA_038048925.1 Garcialebias charrua
TTATGTATGTTGTTTAAACAGACCATACGTATAACATTTTTTGTACCCACGCTTTCTTATTTGTATGTATAAAAGGAAAAAACTTTAATAAAAAAACAGTGATTAAAGTAGAAATATGAATGTTCATTTTATTGATTTGTATATTTTTATGAATATATCTTAACAGTGTCCGAAACCTGAGAAGATAAACCCAAAATTTAAGAAAAAATACCACATTTGAAATGCAAAGACTGAACTTTATTATTCCAGAATCTGTGTTGATTAAATACTAATCCTTCTTAAACTACATCAGATGGGTCTAAATTCAGTGAAATATTTACAAGTTGCCATGGGAACACAGAAACTAAAGGATGTAGAGCTGAAGAGCAGCTCAGTTCGAGCTCTTATTTTGAAGAGCAGCAGCTAACGGAAGTGATGTTCCCCCAGCACCGGAAGTTGCTCAGTTCTGACGTCAGTGTTTGTTGTGCTCCGTAGCTACGAGCTGAAGGCCTTTTCTCTCGACTGCTGCTCAAATGAGTTGAAGTGAACGTTAAATTGAGCTGTAACATCTGTAAATGTTGCTGACCGGAAGTAACAGATGTGGAGACAGCGGCTCAAACAGCTGGAAGCAGAGTAAGAAGAAAAGTCTGAGGATTTTGGAAGTAGAGCTGCAGCTCAGGAACAAACGGAGCAAGACACATGTTAGCAGGGGCGTAACTTTAGGTCTAACATTGGGGGGGTTGTGATTAACAATAAACACGAAAAAATTGTACACTATACGCTTCAGTGTTTAATACGCGTCATCTCTTCTTCTTCTTCTTCGATGGTGTTTACTGGCAGTTTACAAACTCAGTGCATTACCGCCATCAACTGGACGGAGATGTAATTCAAGAGTCTACTTTCAACAAAAAATAAATAAATAAATAAATTAATTAATTAATTAAAATAAAATTAAATCCTTTCAGCTAATTTTGTAACTTTCAAATATTTAACAAATGCTTTAGTTATAACCTGTGACTGATTTTTCTTCAATAAAGTAACCATTGTCACCGAACTCCCCATTACCCTTTCCAGTGCCTTCCTCTCTTTATTATATTTCTTACAATAAATCAACACATGTTCCACTCCTTCCAGTACCCCACAATTAGAGCAGTCACCTGATGGATGTTTTCCTATTATCTTTAGACCACTATTTAATGTAGTGTGCCCAATCCTCAACTTAATCCATACTTCCTCTCTCCTAGACATTAAACTACTATCGTCACTTAGGAGTACCTCCTTCTGTATGTTATGTAAATGTCTTCCTCTTTCCTCTAAATCCCACCTCTCCTGCCACATATCATTTATTTTATCTTTAACAATTATTTTTATTTCTGCTTTACTTAATGGGACATCATATTCAATTTCTCTTGCTGTATACGCGTCATCTCCACGCGACGCGTCAGCTTTGTCCTGATCAAGATGGCGGCGACAGGACCCAGCTAGTACGAAGAACTTCACAAAGAAACACGGTAAAAACAATTATTTCTTTGCGAGAAAAAATATATTACTAAGCTGACTTTATAGAAGACGTGTTCTTGAGTTTAACTAAATGTTCAAATCGGCTGGATTTAAAAAAAAAAGTTCGCTGATTTTTATGCAGGCGCCAGGCGGGTCAAACCGGACGCTTTCTTTCTTTAAATTTAGCTAAATAAACGCTTAAAAATATACAGTATTTCTTCGCTGACTTATGGGTGATAGTAGACGTACTCCTGAGTTTGACGAAATGTTCAAATCAGCTGGATTTAAAAAAAAAAAAGTTCGCTGAATTTTATGCAGGCGCCAGGCGGGTCAAACCGGAGCTTTGTTTCTTTAAATTTAGTTAAATAAACGCTTAAAAAATATATTTCTTACCTCACTACAGCAGATGGGCTCCTGAGCTGAACCAAATGTGAAATCAGCTTGATTTAAAAATCCGCGGTGTGGTTTATGAGTGGTATCTTGCAAACAAAAACAGCGAACCTCACAGCTAATAGCAGCTACATCCATAGCAAGGGGCGGGCAGCGACAGAGTCAGTCCGACCAAAGGAGGCCTTTTTCGAACACATGCATGTAGAAACTTCTGGGCAACTTCATGAGCAGCTCCGTGACTCACGTGACTTCCTGTAGCCGGTGAGATGGGTGATACCAAATTATTTGCAGGGGAGGGGGTCAGTCCTCAGGGAGTTTGTTAAAAACATGCAGCAATTTTACTAAAAAATTTGAATGAATAAAGAAAATCAATTATTGATGTAAGATATGTATAATGACGAAATGATTTCATTTTATTGGGGGGGTTAAATGACCGGATCAAATTATTGGGGGGGTCAAAACCCCCCTAACCCCCGTGTAAATTACGCCTATGCATGTTAGATGCTGTTTTCAGTCCCAACCATCAACTGCATCTTTTAGGTTTGTGTCTTTATTCTTTCTCTCTCGTGACTTTGTTACAAGTTAGTAGCAGTTTTCTGGAAGATAAAGGAGTTACTTCTTACTCTCTGTGCTGATCCGAAACAAACAAAGAGTGAACGACTCAAGTGAACCGAGTTACATTAGTGACTCATTAGACTGACCCAGATCCATAAAGTGAACCGGGTTACTTTAATGATTCATTAGACTGATTCAGATCCATAAAGTGAACCAGGTTACTTTAGTGACTCATTAGACTGACTCAGATCCGTAAAGTGAACCGGGTTACTTTAGTGATTCATTAGACTGATTCAGATCCATAAAGTGAACCAGGTTACTTTAGTGATTCATTAGACTGACCAGATCCATAAAGTGAACCAGGTTACTTTAGTGACTCATTAGACTGACCCAGATCCGTAAAGTGAACCGGGTTACTTTAGTGATTCATTAGACTGATTCAGATCCATAAAGTGAACCAGGTTACTTTAGTGATTCATTAGACTGACCCAGATCCGTAAAGTGAACCGGGTTACTTTAGTGATTCATTAGACTGACTCAGATCCATAAAGTGAACCAGGTTACTTTAGTGATTCATTAGACTGACCCAGATCCGTAAAGTGAACCGGGTTACTTTAGTGATTCATTAGACTGATTCAGATCCATAAAGTGAACCAGGTTACTTTAGTGACTCATTAGACTGACTCAGATCCGTAAAGTGAACCGGGTTACTTTAATGATTCATTAGACTGATTCAGATCCATAAAGCGAACCAGGTTACTTTAGTAAGTTCATTAGACTGAACCAGATCCATAAAGTGAACCAGGTTACTTTAGTGACTCATTAGACTGACCCAGATCCGTAAAGTGAACCGGGTTACTTTAATGATTCATTAGACTGATTCAGATCCATAAAGTGAACCAGGTTACTTTAGTGATTCATTAGACTGACCCAGATCCGTAAAGTGAACCGGGTTACTTTAGTGATTCATTAGACTGACCCAGATCCATAAAGTGAACCGGGTTACTTTAGTGATTCATTAGACTGATTCAGATCCATAAAGTGAACCAGGTTACTTTAGTGATTCATTAGACTGAACCAGGACTTTGGCCACTTTTAATTTTTGACTTTTTTTGTATGACTTCATCCTAGAACCAAATAATTTATAACGTAATAACAGTTGAGCAGATTCTAATAATCTTTATCTTATGATTCTTTAAAGTTCTCTTAACTTCCAGTATGGATTTAAACACTATACACACTTCTCATTGTAAAAAAAGTTTAGGAAATTGAATGTTCGAGGACACCACTTAAGAAAATATAACGTTTAATAGGAAAAGTTTGAAGTGACAAACAGAAGTAATGAATTTCCATCTGGTGTCTCACGGCTTCCTCCAGAAGATGACACAGGTTGTTGAATTCTGGTGATTTTCTTCTGTTGACTGTAAAAGAAAAATGTGATTAATTTAGTCCAGAAACTGTTTTTTTTTTTTAAACAACACAGTGTGATCACAACATGTTCATCTACTGACTATATCCTGTTGGAGTTATTTGAAATAAAATTCAATGTTTTATAGACATAAATGTGTCATCAAGCTACCTCCATTAGTTTTCTCCCTTGAGTTTTGCATCACATATAATCAATTTTATCAAAAACCACATGGTTGATATTTCTCAAAAAAATACAGTGTGATCACAACATGTTTATATACTGACTTTATCCTGTTGGAGTTATTTGAAATAAAATTCAATGTTTTATTGACATAAATGTGTCATCAAGCACATCCATTAGTTTTCTCCCTTGAGTTTTGCATCACATATAATCAATTTTATCAAAAACCACATGGTTGATATTTCTCAAAAAAATACAGTGTGATCACAACATGTTTATATACTGACTATATCCTGTTGGAGTTATTTGAAATAAAATTCAATGTTTTATTGACATAAATGTGTCATCAAGCACATCCATTAGTTTTCTCCCTTGAGTTTTGCATCACATATAATCAATTTTATCAAAAACCACATGGTTGATATTTCTCAAAAAAATACAGTGTGATCACAACATGTTTATATACTGACTTTATCCTGTTGGAGTTATTTGAAATAAAATTCAATGTTTTATTGACATAAATGTGTCATCAAGCACATCCATTAGTTTTCTCCCTTGAGTTTTGCGTCACATATAATCAATTTTATCAAAAACCACATGGTTGATATTTCTCAAAAAAATACAGTGTGATCACAACATGTTTATATACTGACTTTATCCTGTTGGAGTTATTTGAAATAAAATTCAATGTTTTATTGACATAAATGTGTCATCAAGCACATCCATTAGTTTTCTCCCTTGAGTTTTGCGTCACATATAATAAATTTTATCAAAAACCACATGGTTGATATTTCTCAAAAAAATACAGTGTGATCACAACATGTTTATATACTGACTTTATCCTGTTGGAGTTATTTGAAATAAAATTCAATGTTTTATTGACATAAATGTGTCATCAAGCACATCCATTAGTTTTCTCCCTTGTACTTTGTATCACATATAATCAATTTTATCAAAAACCACATGGTTGATATTTCTCAAAAAAATACAGTGTGATCACAACATGTTTATATACTGACTATATCCTGTTGGAGTTATTTGAAATAAAATTCGAATTTTTATAATTTATTTTCGTTGTGCAGGCAGGCACAGGTTTGGAAGAAGTGAAAGCGAAACTACTTTAAATGCAGCAGATTTGACCACTACGTGACAATATAAAGCGTGGTTGAGCTCAGGAGCCCTCGTACTATAAAGTCAGCTATGAAATATATTTTATATCTGTTCATTGAGCTACATTTTAAAGACATAAAGCCGCCCGCGCGCGTTGCTCGTGGCGATCGTGGCGAACCTACTTTTTAAAATCCTGCAGTTTGGAGCAATACGTGATTTTATTAAGGACACGTTCAGCTGAAGACCCATCTTTGCTATAAATTTAAAAACAAATAATTGTTTTTACCGTGTTTATCATGTAAAGTCCTCCCGTAATCGCTTCCGTGAAAACAGCTCGAGTCTCCTCCTTCCTCCTTCCGGAGCGGGTGGGCTCGCCTCGGTACACCTCTGAAACCAGCCCGAAAATCTCTAGAAATCTGGCGCGGCGCAGCACGGAATATCCGGTGGGGAAGGATGAAAGGGGGTCTCTGCGACGCACATATGACGTCATAACCGACCCGAGCCGACCGGTGGAAAAGGGGCTTTAGTGACTCATTAGACTGACCCAGATCCATAAAGTGAACCAGGTTACTTTAGTGACTCATTAGACTGACCCAGATCCATAAAGTGAACCGGGTTACTTTAGTGACTCATTAGACTGACCCAGATCCATAAAGTGAACCAGGTTACTTTAGTGACTCATTAGACTGACCCAGATCCATAAAGTGAACCAGGTTACTTTAGTGACTCATTAGACTGACCCAGATCCATAAAGTGAACCAGGTTACTTTAGTGACTCATTAGACTGACCCAGATCCATAAAGTGAACCAGGTTACTTTAGTGACTCATTAGACTGACCCAGATCCATAAAGTGAACCAGGTTACTTTAGTGACTCATTAGACTGACCCAGATCCATAAAGTGAACCAGGTTACTTTAGTGACTCATTAGACTGACCCAGATCCATAAAGTGAACCGGGTTACTTTAGTGACTCATTAGACTGACCCAGATCCATAAAGTGAACCAGGTTACTTTAGTGACTCATTAGACTGACCCAGATCCATAAAGTGAACCGGGTTACTTTATGCCTCTTTTCCACCGCTCGGCTCGGCTCGGGTTGGATCGGCTCAGTTCGGGTCGGGTCACATCTATGTTCTGTTTCCACAGCTTTTTTGTACCCCTTCTGTGGGCGGGGTCCAGAATCCTACTCGTCTTACCACATGGTGGCAGTAGTGTTCCCTCAAGCTATTTACTACAGTACTAGCCACCACTAGAAGAAGAACACAATAAAGGCTTTGACAGAATGTTGTGAAAGAGATGTCATGCTATAATGAGTACCTCATGAGCTGTAATCTTTAAACCCAATTCATAATCCTACCTTGTTGCCTTCTTTAAACCCATGTATTTTCCAATTTAGTATTTTTACAATAAAGATGTATTAAAACATATTTTATTATTTAGTTATGCACAAGGTGCTTGATAAAGTTGCAAAACCATATTTGTCTGAGCTGCTTCAACCTTCCTGCCCTCCCCGATCTCAGATCAGCTGAGCAGTTGCTGTGGAAGTGTTCAGTGTCAGAGAGGCCTTCTCTCTTCCTGTTTTTAAATCTCTTTTAAAAAACACACTTTTATTCCTTGGCTTTTAACACGTGATCTTATCTTTTATGGCATGTTAACACACCTGCAGTAAGACTGGTATATGTATTTATTTATTTTTGTATGCTTTTTTATAGTTTTTAATTAACTTGTCTTTTATGTTATTGTACAGCACTTTGGTTGACCCTGTGGTTTTTAAAATGTGCTTTACAAATAAATATGATTGATTTAAAACATCACACTGTGATCTTTGAAACTGCCAGTGTCTCCCTGGTAAAGTTGCTGCTGGGCGCAGATGATGGATGGATGGATGGTCTGTGAACACCTTGAGGTCCTCCAAGGAGCTGAAGGGGTGGATGTTGATGCCTGTGTCTCCCTGGCAAAGTTGGTGCTGGGCGCAGATGATGGGTAGATGGATGGTCTGTGAACTTTAACCTGTCCAAATGACTTTCGCCACTTTGAATTTTTGAATTTTTGACTTTTTTTTGTCTGACTTCATCCTAGAACCAAATAATTTATAACGTAATAACAGTTGTGCAGATTCTAATAATCTTTATCTTATGATTCTTTAAAGGTCAAATACAAATGGAAAGTTCTCTTAACTTCCAGTATGGATTTAAACACTATACACACTTCACATTGTAAAATAAGTTTAGGAAATTGAATGTTCCAGGACACCACTTAAGAAAATATAACGTTTAATAGGAAAAGTTTGAAGTGACAAACAGAAGTAACAAATTTCCATCTGGTGTCTCACGGCTTCCTCCAGAAGATGACACAGGTTGTTGAATTCTGGTGATTTTCTTCTGTTGACTGTAAAAGAAAAATGTGATTAATTTAGTCCAGAAACTGTTTTTTTTTTTTTTTTTAAACACAGTATAATCACAACATGTTTATATACTGACTTTATCCTGTTGGAGTTATTTGAAATAAAATTCAAAGTTTTATAGACATAAACCTACCTCCATTATTTTTATCCCTTCTACTTTGTATCACATATCATCAATTTACTCAAAAACCACATGGCTGATATTTCTCAAAAAAATACTGTGTGATCACAACATGTTTATATACTGACTATATCCTGTTGGAGTTATTTGAAATAAAATTCAAAGTTTTATAGACATAAATGTGTCAACCTACCTCCATTATTTTTATCCCTTCTACTTTGTATCACATATCATCAATTTACTCAAAAACCACATGTCTGATATTTCTCAAAAAAATACTGTGTGATCACAACATGTTCATATACTGACTATATCATGTTGGAGTTATTTGAAATAAAATTCAAAGTTTTATAGACATAAATGTGTCAACCTACCTCCATTATTTTTATCCCTTCTACTTTGTATCACATATCATCAATTTACTCAAAAACCACATGTCTGATATTTCTCAAAAAAAATACTGTGTGATCACAACATGTTTATATACTGACTATATCATGTTGGAGTTATTTGAAATAAAATTCAAAGTTTTATAGACATAAATGTGTCAACCTACCTCCATTATTTTTATCCCTTCTACTTTGTATCACATATCATCAATTTACTCAAAAACCACATGTCTGATATTTCTCAAAAAATTACAGTGTGATCACAACATGTTTATATACTGACTATATCATGTTGGAGTTATTTGAAATAAAATTCGAATTTTTATAATTTATTTTCGTTGTTCAGGCACAGGTTTGGAAGAAGTGAAAGCGAAACTACTTTAAATGCAGCAGATTTGACCACTACGTGACAATATAAAGCGTGGTTGAGCTCAGGAGCCCTCGTACTATAAAGTCAGCTATGAAATATATTTTATATCTGTTCATTGAGCTACATTTTAAAGACATAAAGCCGCCCGCGCGCGTTGCTCGTGGCGATTGGCGAACCTACTTTTTCAAATCCTGCAGTTTGGAGCAATACGTGATTTTATTAAGGACACGTTCAGCTGAAGACCCATCTTTGCTATAAATTTAAAAACAAATAATTGTTTTTACCGTGTTTATCATGTAAAGTCCTGCCGCGATCGCTTCCGTGAAAACGGCTCTCGTCTCCTCCTTCCTCCTTCCGGAGCGGGTGGGCTCGCCTCGGTACACCTCTGAAACCAGCCCAAAAATCTCAAGAAATCTGGCGCGGCGCAGCTCGGAATATCCGGTGGGGAAGGCCTGAAGGGGGTCTCTGCGACGCACATATGACGTCATAACCGACCCGAGCCGACCGGTGGAAAAGGGGCATTAGTGACTCATTAGACTGACCCAGATCCATAAAGTGAACCGGGTTACTTTAGTGATTCATTAGACTGACCCAGATCCATAAAGTGAACCGGGTTACTTTAGTGATTCATTAGATTGACCCAGATCCATAAAGTGAACCGGGTTACATTAGTGACTCTAGATCCATAAAAGCCGTTTTCGCATTGACCAGCCCTATATGGCCCGGGCCGCCTCGCCCCGCCCCCTAACCCGGGTTCAGCGTGTTCGCATTTTCCTTTTTGTCCCCGGCTGCGCACTCGTCATGGAACCATCTCCCCCGTGGTTCTATCGGGCCCAGCTCTCCCGGCCCAGTTTGACGTCATGTACTGCTCACATTTGATTTGTTGTTTGCAGCAGGGGCTGGACTCGTTCAAACAACAACCTCAGAACCGTAGGGCTGTATTTCATTCAAATTTAACTACAGAAACCCCTAAAACAATTGTTAGCTGAATTAGTTTTTCTGAGTTAAATTTTTGTTAATAACTGATCACAAATCAGCTTATGTTACAACGTAAATAACAACGAAGCGCGCACCCATTTCCGCCTTTCAGCGCGACCTGAATGTCATTAAACAATAACTAATATTGTCTAACTGTTGCGCGCAGCCAGGGTTTTAAAATATAACTAATAATCTCTAACTTCTACGTGCAGCTAAAATGTTAAGAGGAGTGATTCCTATATGGGTAAGGTGGACACCTGAAAATCCACTCCGCCTCTATAGCTCAAAGCGTAAGAGCACTGTCGTTTTGACCAGGAGAAGTGGGTTCGCGTCCCGCCTGGGACAAAGTTATTTTACTTTTTTTTTTTAATTCACATTTTCTTTTAAATAAAAAGGAGTTTGTTTGGTTAACAAACTCCTTTTTATTTACTCCAAAAAAAAAAAAAGTAAAATAACTTTGTCCCAGGCGGGACGCGAACCCACTTCTCCCGGTCAAAACGACAGTGCTCTTACGCTTTGAGCTATAGAGGCGGACTGGATTTTCAGGTGTCCACCTTACCCATATAGGAATCACTCCTCTTAACATTTTAGCTGCACGTAGAAGTTAGAGATTATTAGTTATATTTTAAAACCCTGGCTGCGCGCAACAGTTAGACAATATGAGTTATTGTTTAATGACATTCAGGTCGCGCTGAAAGGCAGAAATGGGTGCGCGCTTCGTGTTATTTACGTTGTAACATAAGCTGATTTGTGATCAGTTATTAACAAATATTAAACTCAGAACCACTAATATATATACTCAGCAAACAAATACTTGTTAGCGGCGTGTCCTCTCTTAAAACACTGTAGGCGCGCACACAAGAACACTCCACCCACGTCAAGAGAACACCCCACCCACTTCAAGGCTTGCTCTCCGGACAGTGCGTAATGAACGAGGGCGGGCCAGGGCTGGTTCTGGGCCAACCAGAGTAGAGCCGGACCTTTGAGGGCTGGTAAATGCGAAAACGGCTAAAGTGAACCGGGTTACTTATGCCCTTTATCCACAGGGCTGGTTCCTGCAAGGTCCCATTGTGGCTTGTTTGGGCCGGTTCCTGTGGGACCGGTTTATTTCTATATCCACAGCGCCCATTAGGACCCCCTTTAGTAGGCGGGTATTTCTCCTGTAGTGGGCGGGTAGTTCTCCTGTAGT
>JBBPBX010112538.1:0-10577 GCA_038048925.1 Garcialebias charrua
AAAACAGATAAATAAAAATATAATTTCTTACTTTGAGCTGATCAAGCTTGTCTCGTCTGTTAGCACGTCCGAGCACGTCGGGGCTCCATACATTCTGCTGCTCTAACGTGGTCCAAACTGTTTAGAGGAAGGACTGTTAGCTTGTTAAGTCCATACATTTGAAGCCATAAAAGGAGTTTACTTTAATAAACTTACCGAAAGCCGTTTCTCCGCGGTGTTCGTTCATCCAAAACAAGCTGACCGCGTGAGCTGTTGTTAGCCACCGCCATTAGGCCTGCACTCATTAGCTCCGTGCTAACGAGTCCATCCATCCAAAAAAGGCTGTCGGAGCTGCTTCTCCACGTTAGCTGAATGTCCATCCAACATCTTAGGCTGCTAGGCGGACATCGAGGCGAGCTCCCGGCCGCCGGTTCGGTTTGGTTCTGGTGGGGGTCCGCTTAGCATTTAGCCTAGCCTTAGCCGATGAGCTAATGTTGTCGCGGCGCTTTTTAAGAGCGATTGCGCTGTTGCTCCACAACAGACACATCCACAAAGTTCACAGAGAGTTTCCAGCTCATTTATCCGTATGAGGCAACCTAAACCACGGTCCTAAAAAGCCAGCAGCTTCCCAGCATGTCGTCCAGCTCCCGGTCCCGGCATGTCGGCTTGGTAGCTCCGCTCGTTGCCTGTCAGGCGGCAGGGCAGTGGGAGCAATCGCTCCGCTCAGGTCTGCTCGTTATATTTCAGGCGGGGGGAATTTGGGAGCGATCGCTAATACAGTACAGAGTACACTAAAAATTGAAATAAAACATAAAAATAACAATTATACTTTATTTATAAAGCCATTTAAAATGACCACAGCTGCAACAAAGTGCTGTACACATGAAATTAAGAACATTTAAACACACAAAAAAAAAAAAATTATGTCATATTTTTATTAATTATGATAATCTCGTAAAGTCGGATCCTCGTAAGTCCAGACGCTCGTAAGTCGGGGACCACCTGTATATGGTATTATGTGAGAAATCATTTATAATCTTGTTTTTTGTGATTGCTGTTTGAATTGATTGTATGAATTAATTTTGTTGAAGAAGGGGCAGATATAACAAGATTTTTTTCTGCTTCTGCCTCCTTTCATTTCATGTATTTTTGATTTTATATTGTGGGTTTTTTTTGTAAACAGTATTCTTGTGTTTTTAAATTTTGTAATGAATAAATTGCTTGCTTGATTGATTGATTGATTGATTGATTGATTGATTGAATGATTGATAGACAATGAAAGAAAAAAAGATACCCTGATGCATGCTCAATAATCCAGGTAGAAAAATCTAAAAAAGCAAAGTCTGGTCCTCTGGACATTCAAAAAACAAAACAAAGCAAAAAATTGTAGAAACGTTTCGTCTTTCGTCCGAAAGACTTCCTCAGTCTGAGATGCTGTATTCAGCTCAGTCTTATAAATAGCACCCTCTCACAGTGGATCAACCAGTTTGCTGATGACAGCCGAAACCAGCTGCTCACATGATCAAGGAGGACCATCAGCCTAACGATGGATCATTAGCACCCTGGCGTTTCTACAATATTTTGCTTTGTTTTGTTTTTTGAATGTCCAGAGGACCAGACTTAGCTTTTTTAGAAGGGAAAAAATAGTTAATTTCTTACTGGGAGCTGGTCAATTCTTCCTCTGTCTGTTAGCATGTTAGCTCGTGCACCTCCGAGCTCCAGCAGCTTCACGCGGTCCACAGCGTTTACAGCAACGTCTGTTAGCATGTTAGCTCATTGCTAGCATGTTAGCTCGTTGCTCAGCTGTAGCCTCTCTGCCTCATAAACCGCCGCTCCAAAAAACAAGGTCTCCTGTATTTCCACGCGTGGTCAAGCGGTCCAAAGTTAGCATATTAGCCCCTCCTGACCCCCTCTGCTCCGGTCTGCCTGAGGTCTCCTGTAAGTTTCCAGTGAGCGTGCGTCAAGCTCCCCCCTCCCTCCCTCCTGTAAGTTTCGTTTCGGTACCGTATTTTCTGGTGTAAAGTCGCATAAACCGCGTAACTCAAAATACTGTAATGCTTTTCAATGGGAGCGCGTTCGTAACCTCGAAATGTCGTTAAGTCGAGACCGTGGTAACCCGGGGACTACCTGTATATCAACATTTCACGTTCTCATTAACCTGCTCAAGTTTTCTTGTTCTTCAGTGTTGGAGAGGAAAATGTCAACGCGCCAAAGCAGAGAGGAGCTCATCAAGAAGGGGTTCCTGAAGGAGGTTCATGACAAAGGTAAGCACATTAAAGACTTTGCAGCTTCAGGCGTCCTCAAACGTCACACGCTGCAATGGTTTGAGAACATTTTGAATAAAAACAGAGAATTAGGATGGCACCTGAAGGCATCCCTCTGAAAGGTTTCTGGGTCTGTCTCAGTTGGAGGAGCAGAAGGTCTGGGTTTCTCTACTGGATCTGTAGCTTCTGCGACACATCCATCCATCCATCTATCTATATATCCATCTATCTATACATCCATGCATCCATCTACGCATCCATCGCATCTATCCATCATCCATCTATGCATCCATATATGCATCCTTCCATCATCCATCCATTCATGCATCCATCCATCCATCTATGCATCCATCATCCATCTATGCATCCATCCATCATCCATCCATCCATTTATGCATCCATCATCCATCCATCCATTTATGCATCCATCATCCATCTATGCATCCATATATGCACCCATCCATCCATTTATACATCCATCCATCCATCTATGCATCCATCCATCCATCCATCCATCCATCCATCCATCTACGCATGCAACCATCTATGCATCCATCCATCCATCTATGCATCCATCCATCCATCTATGCATCCATATATGCATCCATACATCATCCATCCATCCATTTATGCATCCATCCATCCATCTATGCATCCATATATGCATCCATACATCATCCATCCATCCATTTATGCATCCATCATCCATCTATGCATCCATCCATCCATTTATACATCCATCTATGCATCCATCCATCCATGCATGCATCCATCCATCCATCTATGCATCCATACATCATCTATGCATCCATCCATCCATCCATCATCCATCCATCCATTTATGCATTCATCCATCTATGCATCCATCCATCCATCATCCATCTATGCATCCATCCATCCATTTATGCATGCATCCATCCATCCATCTATGCATCCATCTATGCATCCATCCATCCATTTATGCATCCATGCATCCTTCCATCCATTAATTCATCCATCCAACATGCATGCATCCATCCATGCATTCATCCATGAAAGCATCCATCCATGCATCCATCCATGAAAGCATCCATCCATTATCTTTACCTGCTTCTTCCTTTTTGGGTTGCGGGGGTTCACTGGTGCTATGTCCAGCAGTCACTGTGCGAGAGGAGAGGGACAACTGGACATGTCTCCAGTCCATCACAGGGACACATAGAGACAAATGAGACAAACAACCATACACTCTCTCACTTACACCTGGGGATAATTTAATTATCAATCATTCTAACGTGCATGTTTTTGGTCTGTGGGAGAAAACCCATGCATGCACAGAGAGAACATGCAAACTCCATCCAGAAAGGTACCCGGACGGGACTTGATCTGGCAAACTTCTCACTGAGAGGCACCAGCTCTACCAGCTGAACCACTGCGCCGCCCCAACCCAGCCACAGATAAATTAAAATGAACAAAAGACTGACCTTTTGTGACCCTTTTTATCTTTTTCTTCATCATCTTTCTCTCTGTAGATGGCGACTCCTCGCCGGGTCTCCGGCAAGAAGTAAAGATGGAGAACGGTCACTCTCTGGTGCTCGGTGCTGACCCGTCAGAGTCTGATGGTACCGAGCAGATGGAGGGAGCAGCAGCAGTCGTAGGTAAGCAGCAGAGCCCCAACACTTACCAGCTGTTTTTATTTGACACCTTCTGACCTCTGCTTGCTTTTGATTGAATTTTATTTCAGGAATAGTGGAGTTTGAAATGCCAAGTGATGGTTCGAGTCAACAAGATCAGAAATCCAGTCAGGCTCCGCCCACAACCCCGCCCACAGTTTACCCAGCTGACGTAGACTCACGAGGCCCTACGTTACACAAACAACCCCCTGCACTGCCGCCCAAACCTTTCAGCAGGTTACCTCATCACCTCACAGGTGGGCTTGTGTCCGTGCATGCTCCCCGTGCACGCTGGGTTTGTCTCATCCTGTCCCTCTCTCATGCAGACGGTGCCCCCATGAAGTTACCAAGCATGTCGGTGAAGTTATCTCCTCCTCTACCTCCAAAGAAGCTCATGATCTCAGTACCCGCAGGGAGCATGGAGCCCTCTCCGCTCACCTTCCAGAAGTGCCCCGCCCCCTCCAGCCACACCCCAGGGCCGCCGTACGGGATGCTACACATCCCGCTGCACCCGCCCAGCCGGATCATCGAGGAGCTCAACAAGACCCTGGCCCTCACCATGCAGAGGTTTGAGAGGTGAGGACTCAGAATCTGACAATTACAGGTAGTCCTCGACTTACGATGGCCTCGAGATACGACGTTTCGCAGTTACGATGCACCTCCCATTAAAAAATAAATAAATATTTTGATTTTTTAAAATTTTGAAGCCGATTTACGCAGTTTCCGGCAGTTTCCGGTTTAGCTGCGGAGGCTACAGCTTGCCCTGTACTCTCTAAAAAAAGCTAAGTCTGGTCCTCTGGACATTCAAAAAACAAAACTTGTTTGAGCAAGCTGGACAGGCAGCAGCTGTGGAAAAGTAGCTTTTTTATGGACAGCGGTTTTACAACGTAAACGAATGGAGAATCCGGAGGAGGGAGGGAGGAACGAGGAAATGGCTTCACCAGCATTCCAGAGTAGGAAATTAACTATTTTTCCCTTCATTATGGCTCTGAATGAAGGGAATGAATGAAGGCTCTGACTCTCTCTGACTCTGACTCTGAAATGTATGTGTGTTTTGATAATTATGTAGGGTACTGTGTTAGGATAGGCTAAGTGCTTGGAAAAATCCAGTACTGTACGTATAAGGTGCAGTTTGGACGTATGTTTCGAGTTACGTTGAAATTCGCTTTACGATGGAGCGTAGGAACGGAACTCCGTCGTAAGTCGACGACTACCTGTATTGGCTTCATCAGTAATTTCTTTGATTTTTGTCTAAACTATTTAAATCCAAATGTTTACTTAAAAAGACAAAGAATAGAACATATTTAACAGCCAAGAAGTAGTGCAAACTGAATGAGCACATGACCGTGAGTTGAGTGTATAACCTGTTTTGATGACACAGAGTCCAGTTTTAAAAATCTTTGTGTTGTGTGGTAGTGTGTGAAAGTTTTTAGTGTTAAGGCAGTACAAGCGGGAATAGAGGCAGAGCAGGCAGAGAGTTTAGCATCCTGACTGCTTGATGAACAGAGCTGTCACTCAGTCTGCTGGTTCGAGCCTGGAGACTCCTCAGTCTCCTCCCTGATGGCAGCAGGCTGAAGCAGCTGTGTAGTGGGTGTGTGGGATCACCTGCCATGCAGAGGGCTTTCGAGTGAGGCGGTTGCTGTGTAAGTCCTGTAGTGAGGGGAAGGAGGTGCCGACAATCTTCTCAGCTGCTCTCACGATGCGCTGGAGGCTCTTGCGGCAGGATGCAGTACATGCACCAAACCACACCGTGATGCAGCTGGTCAGGACACTTTCTATGGCACCCCTGTAGAAGGTGCACATGATGGGGGTTGGAGCTCCAGCCCTTTTCAGCTTGCGGAGAAAGTAGAGGCGCTGGTGAGCCTTCTTGGCCAGTGATGCAGTGTTCCTGCTCCAGGACAGGTCCTCTGAGACGTGCACTCCCAGGAACTTGGTGCTGTCCACTCTCTCCACTGTGGTGCTGTTGATGGTCAGAGGGGCATGTTGGGCATCCCTCTTCCTGAAGTCCACAACAATCTCCTTTGTCTTCTCCACGTTGAGAGTGAGATTGTTGTGTCCGCACCACAAGGCCAGGCGGCTCACCTCGTTCCTGTAGTCCGTCTCATCGTTGTTGCTGATGAGACCCACCACTGTTGTGTCGTCCGCAAACTTGATGAAGTGGTTGGAGCTGTATGATGGTGTGCAGTCGTGTGTTAGCAGGGTGAATAGAAGGGGGCTCAGCACACATCCTTGTGGGGCCCCTGTATTCAATGTGATGGTGCTGGATGTGTTTCCCGACCCGTACTGCCTGTGGTCTCCCGGTCAGGAAGTCTAGCAGCCAGTTACACATTGAGGTGTTCAGCCCCAGACTGTCCAGTTTAAGGATGAGCTGTTGGGGGATGATGGTGTTGAATGCCGAGCTGAAGTCGATGAACAGCATTCTAACATAAGAGTCTTCGTGTCCAGATGTGTGAGAGCTGTGTGGAGGGCAGAGGAGATGGCATCGTCGGTTGAGCGATTAGGTCGGTATGCAAATTGGAAGGGATCCAGGGAGGCAGGGAGGACAGATGTGATGCTTTTCATGACTAGCCGTTCGAAGCACTTCATCAGGATGGGGGCGAGTGCTACCGGACGAAAATCTAAATAAAATAATAAAAAATAAATTTAAAATGAAATAAATAAAAGTTTGGAGAACTTTACTGCAGTGTACAGTTGGGGACTATCAAAATAAAAGTTCAGGGAACGTTACTGCAGGTTGTATAGTTGGGGATTATCAAAATAAAAGTTCAGGGAACTTTACTGCTGGTTGTATTGTTGGGGACTATCATAATAAAAGTTTGGGGAACTTTACTGCAGGCTGTATAGTCAGGGACTATCAAAATAAAATAAGAATAAAAATAAATAAAAGTTTGGAGAACTTTACTGCAGTGTATAGTTGGGTACTATCAAAATAAAAGTTCAGGGAACTTTATTGAAGGTTGTATACAAGATACAAGAGATACAAGAAGGTTTATTAACATTGCATCAATTTTCACCAATACAACGTAAGTATGTAGTTACAGTCATCCAGGAGAGAGAATGAGTGCAAAAAGCTGCAGCTCAACAAAGCACATGACATGTTTATCAACACATGATATGTTTATCAACACATGATATACTTATAGCGCGGCCGCTCCCATCTGTCCCCAGATGAAGGTCAAAAGCAGGAAAACAGGCAAAGACACGGGGTTTTACAGCATTGATATTAAAAAAGATGAATCACATTTTGTCTTCAAGACACCGCGTGATCCAGTAAAAACCATATCAAAAAGCACATTTAGTTACAATAACAAATGGAGAGACGGCAGGCAAGGAGATAGAGTCTGTGAGAAATTTCAGACAAACACAGAGTTCAGCAGATGTGCAGCTGGGCGTTATCTGAGGCTTCACAGAAATCTCTGGGGGGGGGGGGGGCAGCAGGTCTCTTCAGTTCCACACTCCCAGGAGAATGGCTTCCGACTGCCTTCTTTTCAAGGACATGTACAGAAGCCAGATAATATTCTTGTTTGTTATCCAATAGACCACAGTGTTCTTTTCCACTGCCGTCATCAAGTCTGCGGTGCTGTTTCATGGCCGAAAAAAATCCAAATATGTGGTTCCGCTCCACTCCGCTCTATGAACCCCCATCTGTCCCTTGATTGATCCGGGGTGGCTGTAAACAAGTCCCAAAACGCACAGCAGGTCCGCGGTGCTCAACCACCGCTCCAAGCGAGCGATTGAGCTCATACAACAGCTGGGATGAGGAGCTCACGGCCCGGTTCAGAGAATTTTGCTGATCAGGTAGTGCCGACAGCGCGCTGATAGCTGCCGAAGCCTCCCTCAGTTTCCAGTAACAAACAACTCCGCTTACGCCAAAAAACAGAGCAGTTGCTACCAATAATCCAATAATCCACAAATCCTCCACGTCTTCGACACATAAGACGGTCAGACACATGGGCTGCCACTGACCCCACGAGTCCAGCACGTATCCAGCCGCGTGTGTGTCGGAGGGACAGACAGCTTCTCCTGGCACGGTCCGCTTCGTGGAAAAAATCTTATCCATTGAAGAAACAGCCCAATTTATTAATTCCATATTGGTTCGAGTGAGCGCTGAAGGGTCGCAGACGAGACGAAAAGCAAGCAGGGAGTAGGAAAAACTTAGGGAGGGAAGAGCAGAAAGATATGCGACCTGCCTTGCCGAGTGCTGGAAGAAAAGAGTTGATAGTCAGTTTGATAGTCAGGTACTATCAAAATAAAACAATAAAAATTTAATTTAAAATAAAATAAATAAAAGTTTGGAGAACTTTATGGCAGTGTACAGTCGGGGATTATCAAAATAAAATAATAAAAAATAAATTTAAAATAAAATAAATATTTTATATTATTTTATAAATAATATAAAAGCGTGACTATTTACATAGTCACGCTGGAGGGACTATGTTTCTCGGCTGGCCTGGGAACGCCTTGGGATTCCCCCAGAGGAGCTGCTCCAAGTGGCTGGGGAGAGGGAAGTCTGGTCCTCCCTACTTAGGCTGCTACCCCGGCGACCCGACCCCGGATAAGCGGACGAAAATGGATGGATGGATGGATAAAATAAATAAAAGTTTGGAGAACTTTACTGCAGTGTACAGTTGGGGACTATCAAAATAAAAGTTCAGGGAACATTACTGCAGGTTGTATATAGTTGGGGACTATCAAAATAAATGTTCAGGGAACTTTACTGCAGGTTGTATTGTTGGGGACTATCAAAATAAAAGTTTAGGGAACTTTACTGCAGGCTGTATAGTCAGGTACTATCAAAATAGAATAATAAAAAATAAATTTAAAAAAAGTTTGGAGAACTTTACTGCAGTGTACAGTTGGGGACTATCAAAATAAAAGTTATGGGAACATTACTGCAGGTTGTATAGTTGGGGACTATCAAAATAAAAGTTATGGGAACATTACTGCAGGTTGTATAGTTGGGGACTATCAAAACAAAAGTTCAGGGAACGTTACAGCAGGTTGTATAGTCGGGACTATCAAAATAAAAGTTCAGGGAACTTTACTGCAGGTTGTATTGTTGGGGTCTTGGGGACTATCAAAATAAAAGTTCGGGGAACTGCAGGTTGTAAAGTCGGGACTATCAAAATGGGATGAAATAAAAATAAATAAAAGTTAGGGGACCTTTACTATTATGTACTTTATTTCAGAATATGTATTTTACATTACAAACCCACTCTCCTGAACGGTTCACGTTCACCTTTGACCTTGTGCACCAAACTGCAGCTCCATGATGCACGCCGTTCCCACGATGATGAGCGAGTGCGAAGAGGACAAAGAAAACCTCCCCAACGAGGCGGACTACGAGGAACTGCCAGACATGTACAAGGACGAGGAAGACGAGGAGGAGGAAGACGAGGAGGATGAAGACGAAGATGATGAGGAAGAGGAGGATGATATACTTCTGACAAGTAAGCAGCTTTGTTTACTCGTTTGGGGCTCGTTATGACCTCAGTGCTTTCACCATTATTGTTAATGTGTTTACGAACAAAGATACAGGTTTAAATTAAAGGGATGAGTTTTTTATGAAGGTTACATCAGACATAAGTTTGTTTTTGTAACGTATGACACAAAGTAGGAAATATTTTAAACAAATATTTTAATGAAAAAAATAGATTTATGCTCCTTAATGCAGTTAATTACATAAAAGGTCTGCACATCTAAAATGACTGTCCGCTTCTCGTGAAGGCACGCTGGCCATGAAGGTTTTGCGAAAAGACTCTCTGGCCATCAAGCTGAGCAACCGTCCATCGAAGAGGGAGCTGGAGGACAAGAACATCCTGCCGATGCAATCGTACCAGGAACGTCTTGAGTCCCGACAACAAACTGCCACCAAACTGACCAGGTGAGCCTCTGCCTCAGCGGAGGGGCTTATCATACCCACCGCACCTTTTAAAACTTCTTTGGACCTCACAAAATTCTCACACTGGTTTGTCTGAATGCAATGCAAACTGCGCAACACTTATCAGAACTACGTCTGCAACTCAAGTATCATATTAGTCTATTAGAAGCATAGTACAGTATAGTGTGTTTCCTGTCATCACACATGGGTAAACCTGCACACCTGGAAATGGTTGAGTCATCCAACCTGTGCAAAAGGCAGTAAGGATGCAATACAGATGGAAGACAACAGCACAAGTCACATCAGTGCACCACAAATGTCAAGATGTCACTTTCAAAGCTAAAAAATTGGAAGTCGTGTTAAAAAAAATGGACATTTTCTATGCAAATAGACCAACAATGGTTTTGGGTTACTTTGCCAGTGGCAACTGGTGTCAAGTGATGTTGAGAATTAAAGTTGTAATTTTAGTCAAATCGTGTCATGTTCAGAGTATGTGTTGCAGATCAGCCGCTACCACGTCAAATTTAATTCAATATCTGTAAAAGTGACTGAGTGAGAGCCATTTTTGCGTAGATGTGGCGTCCGTGACTGTCCAATGATTAATCCAACAAGGCTGAGTCAGGTCGTCTGGACGGGTTCTTCTTTGTTGAAGAACCCGTCCAAGAGGACTGACTCAACCTTGTTGGATTTTTCTCAACTGGATTATTGAAAATGCATCAGACTAGTTTTGTTAAAGTCCATCTGGTGGTTCATTAGGTGGTTCACATATACATACACACAGACACACACACACACAAAAAAAAA